>CM041647.1:36785683-36843626 GCA_023333625.1 Bothriochloa decipiens | reverse complement strand
GTGGACGCTACTGAATCTCTGGGGACAAAACTGACCCTAATCTCTATGGACGCTACTGCTACTGAATCTCTATGGATGCTAGTGACCCTAATCTCTGCCAATAGTTAGATGAACTTCACACATATTGCATCATGTGGACTACTGAATCATAGTCAATGAACTTCACACATATTGCAGGCCGTTTGCATCATGTTGTGTAACGCAATTGCAGCCAGGGTTGTATAGGAATTACAAAGCTCCACTAAGTTTTCTAGATAATTAATAGAGTAAAGCTTAAATAAAATAAAATAAAACATAACGAATATGTACAACACATGCAGCAAAAAAACACTACAATCTCTGTGGATGCTACTAACCTAAACCATTTGCAACACATGGAAGAGACACAAATTGCAACCTGGTCAATGAACTGCACACATATTGTAGGCAGTTTGCATCATGGTGTGTAACGCAATTGCAAACACGGTTGCATATGAATTGCAACAAGGATAAAAAGAAATGAAACATAACAAAAATATACAACATATGCAGCAAAAAAACACACTGCAAAAAAGATAAGACACAAAAAAAGCAACCCTGTTGTTAAATAACAAATCTGATGCATAAACTAGATGTCAGGGAGTACATACAATTTGCAACAATATCTGTCAACGATTACAACACGAGACCTGGAAGAGTTGCAAAGCATTCACACATGGTTTTCACAAACTATTTACATACATAGATAACTGACAAACATCAAAGAGATATGAAACCTAAAACAAAAAAAGCCCTGAAAGTTCATCACTGCTGCCGGGAACCAAAATCTATCTCCCTTCCACCAATCCTAAAGAGATCAAGCTCGTCAGGGAGTTCAGCCTGGTTCAGCTGATGAAACATCAAGTAGTGCATGAGCTCTAGCCTGTATATCATGCCCTTGAACTGAAAACACAACAAAAAAGAAGGAAAAAAAGAAGAACATGAGATTGCTGAAAATGATTACTAGAACATGCAAATCATATATAAAAAATGTAGGGGCAGCAAAAGAAAAAGAAGGGAACTACTCACTGGATTGATATTGGTTTTCAGCACAGAGCCATCCCAAAACTCCATATACTTCCAAAGGAAAAACATACAATCACTAGGCCCAGCTTGTTTTGGGACATTGATGTATGGCGTGCCCCATCTGTCCATAACAGGGAATTTTTTCTTACTGATGGCCCTGAATGCAGCACTAATGATGGGGATCTTTTGCTTAATGGGACCATGGCGTTTTTTAGGGTCGGTTCCCCCACTTATAGTCAATGGAGTCCAGGATGTCAATCTGCTTATGGATTTGATTGATGCAGTAAAGACAAAAATGCCCATCAACACATATTGCAATAAATATCTGCATTCAGTATGATGCATCAGTTGAGTAGGCAAAACAAAAAATAGTTGCTGTCTACAAGTACTGTAAACCATTTGCAACATGGGAGGTGACACAATTGCAACATGGCTAAGTAAAACATTTGCAGTGGGGATAGATACTAACCAGCTTTGCTGAGGCAAAAGCAGGATAATGCTCCAATTCATGGTCAAGGCCATTTCTTAATAAAGTGAATTCCTCAGTCTCAATTTTTCCATCTTCGGCATAGACGCTCGTAACGTATTTTAGCATCTCCTGGAGAAATAAAAAAAATGCGACAAGATTAAAATGGCATCTAATTTACAAAAAAAACAAGAAAACAGTGTGTGTGTGATCAGTAGGAACTCACATAGAAGCCGGTAGTGAGGAAGATCCGATATCCAATTGAAGCTTGCTTGTAGACAATATCATCAAAATGAAGACAATGCACAGTGAAATCTAGAATAGAACTGTCTCCATCTTTGTCATCAGCAAATTTGGTAAGTAGATCAGCGCCATCATAGGAGATAAAGACGCTGAAATCAATCAGAACCTTCCCGTGTAGTGGGCAAAAACAGAATATGTTACCAAATAAAAATCGACAAATCAGAATATAGGAAGCTAATTGCAAAAACTGATGTATACTATTTGCAACAATGATGTGTGAGTGATTACCATTTTAGATCCTCATTTTCCGCTATCCTGTATCTCAAAGCTAGAGCCTTTGATAATGGGACACTCGGACGGTTGGTGGCAAGATCAAAAGGAGATTTGAACTTCTTTGGCCTATTCTTCAAACACTCTCCCACATGTTTGTAGATCATCTTTTCAAATTCACTAAAGGTAGATTGCTCAACTGCACGTTCCTCTGGAGACAAGCAAACAGGCGGGGTTAAGCTTAGAATGTCCTCGGGTGAATCCTCTGGAAAAGATGGAGCAGATGCAGCTCCACTGGGCCCTGCCTCGCCGAAAACACTGGTCATCAAAAAACCAATATCCTTTTGAGCTTCTTCGTGCTTCTGATGCAGCCAAGCTTCATGTTTACCATGGCGCTCATGGCACTCTTGCTCCTCCTTCTTACGAACCATGGCCCTGCTGGGCCTGCCAGGTACCCTTTGAACAGCTTTGGTTCTCCCACGACGACCACCTCGAGGCTGGGTAAAAAATTATAGAAAAAACAGTGAGCTGCAACCTATTAAAAAAAGCATATATATGCAAACAGACAAAAAAAGTGCCTATGTGTGTTCGTGTCATAAATATCTTACAGCAGGTACCTCCTTTCTCCCAAGATTGGGAGGCTAGGCTGGCATGGATGCATCTCCAATATCACTGCTTAGGTTCTGTAGAATACCAATTGCAACAAGACGTCAATCCCAACTGCATAAAAATGCTACATGAACTATTATAGTATGAAAACAAAAAAATCTTGCAAACCTCAGGGGGGCAGCGTGTGTGCTCTTGTATCTGCCGTATAAGTATCTTGTGTGTTACTTGCGTTCATCAATGGATTCTCCTTGTCATCAGATGCCTTCTTGCTATGTGACTCATCTTCGACATGGCCGGTATCTCCGTGCCTCGATGCGTCTCCAATATCGCAGCATATGTCATGTACAATACCAATTGCAACAAAGAGTCAATGCTAATTGCATCATAGTGCGACATAAATTACAATAGTATGAAAACAATGATGTCACCTGGCCACTGGGGTCATCAGCAAATCCAGTTCTTTTAAGCTCGTTAATTATCTTGTCCAAATCAAGGGAACGGACACTAAATGCAGAAGGTGCTAGGAGTAGATGAAAAAGAAAACCATATATAAATTTGGATGACAGACAAAAATAATAGAAACTCATAATGAATAAAGAATAAAAAAAGAGGAGATTCATGGCAAGAATTACTTGATATGCCTTCGTTGTGGGCATGAACATCGCCACCACTTAACTCAAAGTTAGGTGGCAGTCGAATATCAATTGGAATTTTGAAGGATTCATCACCTGATCCTCCACGCTGGTCTTTATCAAGAGGTGATGCATCTGATGATAATGCAACAAAACATGGGAAAAAACAAAAAAGAATAAACAGTTTAAGTTTGTAAATGAAACCAATTGAAACAAAGATATGGTGGTAATTGCACTATGAATAGATAATAAAAAATGCAACAAAGTACCAGGAGACTTTTCTTGGTTTCCAGATGGTTCAGCATCTGCACGACGTTGATTTTCCTCGACAGATGGTTGAGGGTCTGTAACATTGGAAAACAAGGACAGTATAAGGTGAAATAGTTAATGTTGTATGACCCTAGCCCACGGCAAAAAAAAACATATGCCGTGGTGAATACAAACATGACAAAAAAGATACCTGGTGTTTTCCTCCATTCCAACAAAGGACGTCGAGAACTAGCTCCAACATCCACACCTTCTCCAGCATCTTGTTGGCCATCTCCATCTTTGTCTTTAGACCCTTCTCCAGCCTCTTCTTATCCATCTCTAGACCCTTCTCTAATATCTTCATCTTCATTTCCTTGGCCAAAACAATCTCCATAATCTTCAAGAATAACATGATCTTCGAAACACATGTCTCCACTAGTTTGTCCTTCTACTGGTGCTGCCAACCAAAAAATGATAAGCTTATACGACTCTAACCTATTGCAACACATATAATGAGGTAATTGTAACATACAAAGAATAAGGATCACAAACATGAAACATAAATTACCTGGCGGCGGTTGAGAAGTCGGGATATGCCCTGGAGAAATTCCTCTAGAAATTCCTTGTTCTGAAGCATCAACTTGGAAACCTGCTGCATTAAATTGATCATGATGACCAGCAGATTTTGTTTTGGAACACTACTAAAAGATGGTAATTGCAACCTGAAAAAAGAATGAGAATGACAAAATGCAACAAAATTACCTGCCTGTGAAGCATCCTCTTCATCACCTGCTGATGTGCGTTGATCTTGATAAACAACCGATTTAGCTGCTGCTGCATACAAAAGGAAAATCAATCAAATAAATAGTTCACATTGTATCAAAAAACCAATTGCAACACACATGAAATAGAAATTGCAATGTGAATACAATAGAAACTACAACAAGAAAAAAATACCTGAACTTGCAGCTTTCTTCTTATTCTTCTTTCCCCTCCTACGCTCATTACGAGCAGCATTATCAGCCCCAGCGTCAGCAAGCAGCTTCTGCATAGCGCTGATGCACTCATGATGACTTTTTGCCATAAGCTCATTGGCGGAAGTAATGTACTTAACAGCCTTGCTCACGTAGGACTGGGCCTTGGTCGTACTATCATCAAACGCCTTCAAAATCTTGTGCACCTCTGCCTTCCTACTTCTTCCAACAATATCAACAATGCTCTGACCAAAAGCAGCGCTTAAGCTAGGGTATTGGTGTAGAACAGGAACCTCAACATCCATGGCAGCATGCCCGCTAGGAACATCATGTGTGCCAGGAAGATCAACTGAAGTACTAGCAGCATGAGAAGTTCCCTCGGGGGCAATAGAAGGGCAGGGAGCAGCAGTGCCATGGGGAGGAACAGTAGTTACAGAGGAAGGAGCAACAGCAGCAGGGCATGAGGCAGTAGTGGGAGGGCGGGGGGCAGCGACAACAGCCGGAACAAAAGCAGGGGGTGTAACATGTGGCAGTGAGGCTTTTCAGCTGCAAGTATGGGTTAAAAAATTGAAGTTGGTTAACAGAAACGTAAAATCACATACTAGATGAAAAAAGAAAGAAGGAAACTGATTATAGGCAGCTTACCATGAGGTTGCCATACTGAGTAGCATCACCTATGACATCTCCCCTTATATCCAAGGATGAAATTCGATCAATGGCATCAGAAGTCAAATAAGCACATCGGGGCAAAAGGAATGGATTTAATTATAGATCTACATCTAGACCATGCTTCAAGTGACCGACATATAACATCGGCATATAAAAAACAAACAGGACCACAAATTACTAATGGAGGATATAATCCCAATTGCAAAAACAAAAAGAAAACAAAGTTGCTAATAAATGTCATGACCCAGTTGCAACTCACTGCCATTCAAAATGAAAGGTCAGTTGCAGCAAAGAAGTAAAAAATCAGTTGAATAGCATATAATTGTGAACCAATTGCAACTATAACAACACAACAGCTACAACCAAGACTGTAAGCTAGTTGCAACTCTTGCAATAAACAAAATTATTGTTCTAGAAACTAATACACAAACAAGAATGACTACAAAAAAAAATCAATGCATAAGAAAAAAGAAAGAAAAAAGCACAACAAAAACTTACCACCAGAAAGATACCGCAGCTTGAAATAGGCGCTTCAATACCCTTTTTTGCGAAATCTTTTTTGTACAAACATCCAGCTTTATCAAGATTGTCCACTACTGCCTTGCACTAGTTAATGTTGCCAATATTTTCAAGATTCTCAGAATAACTCACATCCTCAAGCCTGATCTTAGTATCGGTGTTCGAGAAGAGTAGGGATTGGAATAAACCCATAAAAAATGCCCTGAGATCCAGATCCCCTTTAAGCTTCTTCTTCTTCTGTCCATCCAGAATATCACCAATCATGATACCCTTCTTCGGATCAAAGGTACTGCGACAGATTAGTTCTCCCACTCAGCACGCTTAATGCAAGCATCAGCATCAGTCAAGGAAGGTGGGTCATCGCCAACTCTTGGAATCTGGAACATACACCAAACAGCAGCTCGTTGACTGCAATCTCTTTACCTCCACCAAGCTCTAATTTCATAGTTTCTGGGTTGAACCTCTGCATAAGCCATATCAGCAATTTCCTGTCCAGATATCTCGGTTTGAATTTCAGAAGTTCGCCAAAACCCTTTGCAATTACTTGATCTTTGAGGTTTTTATTCAAAGCTAGAGCTTGAAAAAGTTCTTGAATTTTGCTAGGAGAGCATCAAAGAGCCTGAGGGTTCTTGCGGCGCCTCTTCTGGTTGCCTCCATCCACTGCATCACCATCATTACCAGCTTCACTATGACCGGCAACCTCAGCATCATTATGAGGATCGAAATCCGAATCTTGTGTAGACTGTCCTTCCTGTTCTTCATGTTGTTCACTCAAAGGGTCAGTTCAGCGGGGACTGGGTATATGTAATTTCCTCTTCCTTTCCTTCGCCGCTTTTTTATCCAGACGAAGAAAGCGGGGGGAACGCCGAGGGGGCCCACTGCCCTGACCACCTTCTGTGTCCATTATAACCACTGCCATTAAAATAAAAAAGTCAGTTGCAGCAAACAGTAACAACAAAAATTCAGTTGAATTGCATACAGCAGCCCACCAGTTGCAACTACAGCAGCCCACCAGTTACAACTCATACAGTAAGCTAGTTTTAAAAAACACAATGCAGCAAACATAAAGATGATACAAAAATTCAGTTCAATTTCAGATGGCATTCATGTGTAGAATTGTGTATCAACACTGCATTACAACTATGTAGAAGCATACATAGACAATTGTTCAATCAGTGAAAAACATGGGCAGTGGAAGTACAAAATGGAAAATTGTGTACTAATTGCAACTAGAACTGTCTATCAGTTGCAACAAGGATAATAACCTAGTTAGACACACCAGAATATAACAATGTAAGATAACAGTTGAATTTCGAATTAAATTATGGACCAATTGCAACTTGAATGACATACAAGGTACAACTAAGATAATAAGCTAATTCACACAAGTCAGAACAAACAAAAAATCAAAAGGTTTCATGATAGCTTTGAAAATGTAAAAGCCAAAAACTAAATCATCACCAGAGGAAACTATAAAAATTACACCCTATACACCTTGATTGAGCACTCTAAAACATACAAGCCCGCATAGGCATACAATAAGCATCAAAAAATTGAAGGATAAAATTTCAGTAGGCTAGGGGAATCAGGATCATCTGCATTTGCAACTACTCCATCCTACCAGTTGCAAACTAAAATAATAAGCCGGATCACACAAGGCAAACAAAAAATACACATTCAAATCGACGCTACGATTATAGAAGAATAGGGGAATCGGGATGACTTACATACAGAGAGATGACAGGGAGGCGAATCCGACAGCGACACTCGAAGCCGACGACCACGACGGGAACCCCTCTACACAGCGGCGCTCGAACCACGAGGGGATGAAGCAGGGAGCGGAGATGGGGGATGCGAGAGGAAGTGGAGACGGCTAAAACGGCGGAGGAGGTGGTTTTGTGCGGAGCAATAGTGGCAGTTCCATCGGCGACGCAGCGGCGCAACGGCTCCTGCGCGGAGAGACTGAGGACGGCGCAGCGGAAATTGACGGGCACGTGGGTGGGAGAGGAAGAGAGGGAGTGGATGCGGTTTTCCCGGCGGCAGCGGAGCGGCGGAGCAGGAGGTTGCGCGGCGCGCGGCGATTCCCTAGGGGGCCAAGCGGCGCAACGGCAAGAGAGGAGGCGGTTTCGTTAGGGAGGGAAGCGAAGGGGAGAGGAAGTGGACGCGGCGATGTGGGAGCGGGGGCCAGGAAACGCAGTTTCACTCATGGGCGTGTGCGGGGGCCGGGCGTGCGTGCGGTGACCGGCCGGACCAGGTGCACACGCCGGACCAGACCAGGCGCGCGTGGCTCGGTCGAACGGCCTGGGTGCATTCCATATACAGAATGCACCCACGTGCAATATAGATATTATATATATATAGGCAGTGCTGTCTTCTCCAGCACATGAGCTAATATAATGCAGAAATAAGTACCAATCGTACACAGTTAAGCTTAACATGAGACATCATGCTTTAGCTAGTTTAATGTGTCTTCTCGTGTGAATTGTGATCTCTTCAAAAGCATGGTTTGTATAGAGGATTAGGTAGATGACCAGCACAAAAAACTAGCTACATTGTTTGCATTATCTTCTTGTCATGTGGTAGTGGTACGATGGTTTGAAAGATCTTGCTAAAGCTAGAAGGCTAGGTATAAACAAACTCGCTGTCTCCAATGAGGAGATTTCCTTAACCAAATGGGGTATACTCTAGGATCAACCAAACGTGCTTATCTCACTCCTGATGGAGCATATTAATGTCATATGTGGACCAACACCAACCATGCATTCGGTCGAACATCGTGCGCCGCCGCCGCCGCCGTCGTACGCTGCGACTAAATATGAGTAGCTCCGGCGATGACGTTTTGCCCTAGCATTGGTCCACCTACGCATGCACGCATGGGGATTGGGGCATACAGTAGGTTCAGTTGCCTTTTAACGTTGAATTTATGAACAAAACCGACGATTAATAGCACGTCATTTTGTTAAACTAAATTGGCTAGTTTGTCCTGGAGTACTTTGTCTCTTTGGACTGCCTTTTAACTAATGTGGCATCTTACACTGGTACTACTTTGGAGCCTTAAGTTAATCCTCACGGGACGCTTAACTAAATAAATAAATGAATCCTAGAAATCATCATTATTGATAACATTAACTATTATATTCACCTATGCTATACTGTTATTAGGAAAAAAACATAAAGGAACCACCTAAGCCTCTATATGTAATTACTCATATATGGCAATATGGGAAAGAATTCTTAAGTAACCCCTAAATATTCATCTAAGTAACCCAACGATGCTATTATTAAAAACTAGAATAAGCACCTATATAAATTTGCATCTAAAGTACACATCTCTGCCATTGTTATTAATTAAGAATAACCTGAAATATGCTCACCTACATTATTTGTCATTATACTTTGCTTACAAGTTACTTTATATGCTTTTCCAACAACGTACATTCATGTTTTTTCCACCTTTATAGTACATATATTTTTTGACCGAATCGGTCGGGCAACCCCGACCTACTTTTTGTTTTCCTTTTCAATTAAATGAAAGAATTGTTATGTATAGAGGGTCGAAAACAAAAAAAAGAAATGCTAAACAGGACCTAAAAAACTGAAGAGAGTAAGCCAGAAATACAAGGCAAACATGCACAAAGGGAAAAAGGAAACATCAAAGAAGACTGTCTCTCCAACTACTGAGCAGGTGACTCTTGGAGGGCTTGGCCTTGTATTAGTACTTGAAATGTGTTTCTACTTGGGCCTTAGTTAAGTTTGACATGGAAATTATTGTGCTTGTCGCTTCTTGCATATACATGGCTTGTCGCTTCTTGCATATACATGGCGGCCATAGTGACATATCATGCTTATATTCCTTGAGTTAGCCCCTATTTAACATTTGGAGCATTTTTTCGTATACCAACAAAAACTTAAAAATTTGCATCCATTTTAAATTTGAGGGAACTTTGGACAACAACATTCTATTTTAAAAGTTTGAAAGTGTATGAATAGAAATTACAAAGCTTGCCATAATTCTCTTTTATCGATTCTTTGGACGGTTTCATTTTTTAAATTGCTCGTCTCAATTTAATCTAACATTTTTTAAAAAAATAGTGGTAAACTGTTCATTCAGGTTGTGAAAGTAAGGGTAACATCACATACTTGAAAAAAACATGGACAAAGTCGCAATTTGTCTTCACACAAGGGGCAAGAACATCATTTGTCCATAATTTTTTTCTTAGCCGTAGCCCACAATTGTATCCACACGAACATGTGACACTTAAATAATAGAATCTCTTTATAAATCATTACATACATATGAAGTAGCTACACGTGGCTCATCAAGCTAGGATATATATAACCGAACCGTCCATCTCTACAGAAAGGCATCAGCGGGGAAGCAACTAGGTATCTTCCTATTCCAGCTCCCTAGAGTACACTCAGTCCTCTAGCTTTTGTCAGTCTCCAAGTGGATAAGGATTCCAACAGCACATGAAAAATATAGCCAGCATAACTAGTTAACTACACACATCCACAAGGAATGCGTGGTGGCGTGGGTCATCATTCATTCATTCATTCATCGATGGCCACATGAATTTCAGATTTTCAGTACACCCGTCCGGACCTAATTTACAATCTTAATTATTTTTACATGAAAATGAAAGCAAAACGCAAAGAGGAAAAACTCCAATTAATTCGCTCTGATCCAATCCTTCCAATAATACTTCAGTCTGTCTGTTGTAGATTTCTACAGGAGGTTCTTCAAATCATCCGTCCCTTCTTCAGCATTTTTACTACTGCATCCCGATGTGGCTGTTCAGTAGTAGCTGCTGCTGGTTCAAGAACGGATTGCTCAGCAGCAGGCTGCTGTACTGAAACCCTGCACTCGCACTGTCTACAATCTGCTGGTTGCAGTAGCTGTTCGTGGTGCCGAAATGGCCGATGGTCCTCGAATCACTTGGCAGCGTCAGCTTCTTGCTGAAACTTTTGGTGCCATCATCGAAGGATTCAGCGGCGGCGCTGCCGTCCACGGCCATCACTCTCTTCCTCTTCTTCAGGGCATTGTTATCTGAACCTATTACCGCGTCTACAGCAGCAGCAGTCGGCAAGCCGACCTGGCTGCTGTTGTTCGTCACGCTGTTGTCGTAATTATTAGCAGTAAGTGCTTGGTGTGTTGTTATTTGTGTTGCTGGTGGGTAGATTAGTGCAGAGCTTTGCTGTGGCTCCTCAGCCTCAGCAGGGATGTCAAGGAACATCTGCGAGAGTGACGCATAGTCGATGCTGTTGAGCAGATCGGTGAGCGAGCACGACTTGCTCATCGTCTGAAGATGGAGCTGCTGCTGCGGCTGCTCATGATATTTACTAGCAAGAGTTGTTTCAGTAGAGTCGTTGTTGTTGGTGGTGGTGGTGGTGGTGTCGTTGATGAGAAGAGTGTCTGCTAGATCCTCCACAGTTGAGCCCTCCTGCTCCTGATCCGACAACTGGAAGTCGTTGCTCTTCTTATGGATTCTGCACAGCACCCAGTCGTCCAACTGATGAAACCAAAAAACACAAAATTAGATAAGGATATTTCAGCGAACATCAGCCGTGCAACGGTGCAAGTAGTAAGTATCTGCAAAAACAAATCTCACCCTCATGGAGGAGGATCCTCTGCGCTTGTTGGTGCTGGTCTTGTCATCGGTGCCCATGAGACGGTACTCGTGCATGATCCAGTCCGTCTTGACGCCCTTGGGTGGCTTCCCGCCGTAGAAGACGAGCGCCTTCTTGACGCCGATGTTCTGGCTCGTCGGCGTGGAGAGGATGGCCTTGTCAGTGCCGGTGGCCTTCCAGTATCCCGACCCGGCGGCGCGGTTGGGGCGGACGCCGTTGGGGTACTTGCGGTCCCGAGGGCTGAAGAAGTACCACTCGTTCTCCCCAAACAATGCCTTGGCTGAAAAGAAGACGAAGAAGGAACTGATGGAATTTAGTCACAAACAATTTGAAACTAGCAGCAGCTAGCTTGGTGTGCCGTGTACGTTGTTGGCTTCTTGTAAGTGAATAAATAAATGTGATTAGTTAATCAATTACCAGGGAGATCCCAGGGGTTGCACTGGTAGATGTTGACCTCGGCGATGATGGGGACGGGGCAGGGAATGGAGGCGGCCTGGTTCATCAGGTAGTGCACGATCAGCTCCTCGTCCGTGGGGTGGAAACGGAACCCAGCTGGCAGGTTCAGGTTGCCGGCCACTCTACTGCTGCTACTGCCACCACTCGGCATGGCCGCCGGCCAAGTGTGCTACCTGCAGTTGCCTTGGATTATACTGCTCGAGATCTACCTTAGCTACTAGCTACTAGCTACCTACCTCGCGCTCTACAGGAGTCTATCTATTTTGGCTACTACTACTGAGTACTGTAAATGAGAGCCTCAAGGAAGGAACGAAGAAGGGAGAGAGGCATGAGTCTTGAAATTTTTGAGATGGAGGGACTGGGCCTCCGTTTTATAGAAGCCATGGCCTTGTCTTGTAGCTAGAGGCTAGAGCTAGCCCAGCCAGCCACCGAGGGTCAGTTTGGTGGACTATGGATTAGGATGACGTACGGCCAAGGGCTCAATGGACATTTCGCATATATTTGACAACGTGTTCACCGTCTAGTGGTATAGTAGTATAAATAAGGTGGTTATGATTCTTAGTACCTACACGGCATCTTATGAATGAATCAAAGGTCTATTTGGATCCAATATATAGTATTAACTGTTACCACCTATTACCAACTCTAAACCCGCTAACAACACTAATAGTTAGTAGCCCTCTAGCTAATAATAATAAGTAGGTTTTAGCAGATTTGTTTGGATCCTGTGTTAATTTTAGCTGCTAATTTTTAGTGCTAATAGATCTAAATAGCCACAAGTATACACAAAATAATGTAATTACGCGGGCGGGTTGTTTTCGACAAGTCACCGTATGTGTTGCTTGGCATGACGATGTGAACTAATCCAAACTTTAACTACTAATAATTTAGTAATAACTGTTATATATTTGTATATAGAGGAAAACATAGCAAACTTGTACTCTCTCCATACTCATAAAGAAAGTTGTTTTGGACAAAGTTTAGATCAAAATTATATAATCATCAATAACTATTAAGTTGTTGAGTTTGCAAGTGTGAAAATTATATAAATAGATTGATCTTGAAAAATGCTTTAATAAAAGTATACATTTATCATTTTTCCATACATATTTTTATAAAAATGGTCAAAGTTATGTTTTGGAGACCATATCGCTTTCCTAAACGATTTTCTTTACAAGTGCGGAGGGAGTATACTCATCGCTTGGTATAATAATCATCGATGGTTCAGTATGCCACGAAGGGCGGTGATCTTTGTAAACCATCTCACCCATCTAGTGCGCCATTCTGGTGACGCGTCATTGTAACCTTAAACCCTTCTTGATCTTAATAGGACCATCGATACACAATCTTTTGTATATTTGAGAAAAAATAAAATCCCTTGGTATAAATATATCCAAACTCACTGTGAAACTAATGAGTATGTGTAGTCAACCAAATTTTATGATGATTACGACCCGGCCACATTGTGTGACTAATTTGCCCTTGAGTGGCCGTAGTTATCGAGCTGGCTCCACGCAAGGCACCCGTGTGCAAGGGGGGAAGAACCTGTCTGTCTTGATCTGCCTGCCTGGGTGGCTGAGGCTGGGATAACGAAAGCAACGGGATGGATAGTAGAAGACGATGGTTTGATAGGGATGAAGAAGACGATGACGTCCGTCTACTGTACCCACCACGTGTCGACCTGCCATGACCGCCAATGATATGTGACACATGCTCTTGGTAGCTAGCGTTCCTCAACTTTTCCTCATGAGGTTCATCGTCCATGGGTGGTCCCACCTCGTGGAAACCATGCGCCCCATCAATTCTATATTCATCCATCTTGGCTTGGTCTGGATGTTTTATATATATATATACTTCGTCCGTTCCAAATTAACCGTCGCCGTTAGTGTACGTGTCATGACTCGATTTTTAAAAAATACGTGCAATATTTATATTTTTAAATAAATTTATTAAAAATTAGATCCAAATATCTTTCTAATGATACTAATTACGCATTATCAATATTAATAGTTTTTAATATAAAATTATCGACATTTATTTCTCAGGAAGCATAAGTGATAAATATTTTAGAACGGAGAAAGTATATGCTTGTTTCTAGTACAAGTACTATCTATATACTGTTTATAGTTGCTGGAAAAATCATAAGTCATCTCGAGAGACAAGCCCCATGCCCATGAATTCCAATAGTGCAAATTCCAATGGTGCCAACTTCCACTAGTCAAGGTAAGCAAGGTAAGCAACAACATACATTGTCATACCTTGGATTGGATGGACGATAGATAGAGAAGAGTCGATAAAGGTATTTGACTTTGTTACCAAGAACTGTGTTTGATCCCTCCAATTTGCTTGAGCCTATAGCTCTAGATTTCATAGCTAATAAACTATAGAAAGTTTATAGTATCATTTTAGTGGAGTCAATTCTTAGTTTCCATCACCTCTGTCCTCATATCAAAACTACTAAATTTGTGAAAAAAAATATATTTCCTTCATCCACAAAAAACTTTAAATTTTTGGGCAAAATGATGTAAAACTTCGAAAAGTGTCCAACATCCAATTTTTAATAAAAGAATATTCTATTGCAAGAAAGGCATCTGGAAAACTATTTTAAATTTGTAATCTCATATAGTTATTGAATTATGAGACATATATGTAAAGTAAAATTATCAAAGGCATGGTCCAGAGAGATTATATAATGTGCACAACACATAGAAGACCATTTTGGTCATGGACTCATTTGTTTGGTTTTGACACTCAACCCTAATAACGTCTAAATCTAGCATCACAACTATGAGTACATTGTTCTATTTTGGTCCTTAAGCTTGTGTTGTCTTTTTGTGTAGTTTTCAAGTGATATGACATTGTTTTTCCTCCTAGTTTTAGTATGTTTTTTTCCAACTCTATAATCCAGTACATAGAAGTTTGATAGGTTTGGCTAAAAAAAGTGATGACAAATAAATAAAAAAAATTCTTTTTCCCCCTTCATCTAGGTCGTGAATGATAGCCTAGGTCATATCGTAATGTCCAAAAAAGTACCAACGACGACTTCCGTGGGAAAAAAAAAAACCGTCTCATTGTGCTTGAAAACCACCAACATCATCATAACTGGCCGATCAAAATCGAACAACGGTGTATACATCAATACATGCATATAGGTAGTATAGAGGTTGTGGTCAAAATTAGAAAAAAAAGTATAGGTAAGATGGAGTTGAGAGGTCAAAACTTGACTTGGTCGTATTATCGAAAGAAACATCAGAGTTGTAACCACACACGCACTACATACGTACTGTACGCTGCTACCATATATATAGTGTTCCCATTTAGAAACGAAGATTCATTTTTCTCGGTTAAAAGTGGGTAGAGTGAAATAAGTGTCTTTGTGACCTACGTAGAGTCTATATGACACATGATGAGACCGGTTTGTGGTTTATACGTAGATCGAGTCTATGACACTATGATGAGACCCTTTGGCTGGGTTATTGATTCCAATTTCAACTGTGTTGAAACTAGACAACGTAATAACGCTGGGCGTGTGTGGTGCGCGTGGCTCCAGAGAGGCACCCACCACGACCACGACAGCGTGCGTTCCGGCTGACGAATTGACGAGCGACAGCGATGAACGATGTGTAGCCGTCGTTGCACTGGCAACCAATCTCCACACTGTTGCTTTAGCAGGTCGTAGCAGCCTTTTATTTGGGCCTAACATATGCATGTGTGGCGCCGATAGATATGGATGGTGGGAGCTTTAATTATTTCCAGCAAGGAAAAGCGGGGTGCGTGCTGCGTGCATGGACAATGCAACATCGAAGCTAGAGATGAGAAGAAAGGCTTTTCATTTCGTCACTGTACCTAGCTGCTGCTACGCACCTCATCTATCTTGCGTGCTTTGTCGGCTACAGTTTTATTGGCTGCTCCTAGCTTGCATTGCATTGGATGCGAGCGATAGATGATCAGATTCTTGAGGGGAAGATGAGATCGATCGATAACGAGACCACGGAAGCCGCCAATTATTTATTTGGTCGTCGTCCTTGGATCGCATAGTCAGTCGTCACCACGGCTTTCCCTTTCATAGGACAGATCGAGACATTCATATGCATAAAGGGTGGGGGTTCAATTTGCAAGGTGAGTTAAGGAAAAAGAGAAAGGAAATTACTTCCAAACTTTCCATTCTTGAGTCTCTAGAGGAGAATGATGAGCTTGATAATGCTCAAATCATGCTAAAAATGAATCTAATCAAGGAGAACTACCTCCTGTTAGAGCAAGAAGAATCTTATTGGTTCTCTAGAAGCCATGAGCAATGGCTACTAAAAGGGGATAATAACACAAGCTACTTCCATAGAATTGCCAATGAAAGAAAAAGGAAAAACACAATTTTGTCATTGGAAAATGATGGGGTGTTGATTGAAGGGGATGAAAATTTGTTAAAACATGCCACTGAGTACTATTCTGGATTGTTTGGTCCTGAAACACATCATGATACTCATACTGATACTTCTTTATGGGAAGAATTGGCCAAAGTCTCCTCTGATGAAAATGAGGAACTTAGCAAACCGTTTACTGAAGTAGAAATTAAAGAGGCATTGTTTCAAATGAAAAAAAACAAAGCACCAGGACCTGACAAGATCCCTATTGAATTCTATTAGACTTGCTGGGATGTGGTAAAACATGACATCATCCAGCTTTTCTCAGATTTCCATATGGAAAGGGTAGATATAAGTCGCATTAATTATGGGATCATTACCTGCTTCCTAAAAAATCGGATGCCTCTGTAATACAGCAGTATAGACCCATATGTCTCCTGAACTGCCTATACAAGCTAATAACGAAAGTGTTAACCATTAGAATCAAAAGAGTGGCAGAAGGCCTCATTCATTCTACCCAATCCGCTTTCATGAAAGGGAGGAATATAATGAATGGAGTAATGATACTCCATGAAATTTTACATGAGACTAAAAGAAGAAAAGAGACTGGTATCATTCTTAAACTTGATTTCGAAAAAGCTTACGACAAAGTAAGTTGGAGCTTTCTCTTTGAATGTCTTGAATCCAGAGGTTTCTGTTCCAAGTTGTGTAACTGGATCAGACAGGTGGTTTCAGGTGGGACAGTTAGTGTCAAGTTGAATGACAAAATTGGATCTTATATCAAAAGTTGTAAAGGGGTCAGACAAGGGGATCCGATGTCACCGATTCTTTTCAACTTTGTTGCAGATGGCTTGACTAGGATGATCCTAAAAGCCCAATCTAATAAGCGAATCTGTGGTTTAATAGATCATATCTTTGAGAATGGCATTGCTGTGTTACAGTATGCCGATGATACAATAATCTGTCTGAAACATGATATTGATGGAGCTAGAAACCTTAAGCTGCTTCTTTATATGTTTGAGTTAATGGCTGGGCTAAAAATAAACTTTAATAAAAGCGAAGTCATTACTATTAATGATGATAACAACCGGGATTCTGTTTATGCTGAGATCTTCAACAGCCAGGTCGGCAGCTTTCCTCTTGAATACCTCGGAGTTCCTGTTAGCCCTAGTAGACTGCATATCTCTGATTGGCTCCCATTATATGAGAAAAGTTGCAAAAAACTTGATATCTGAAAAGGTGGCACTATGTCCGTAGTTGGAAGGAAAACTCTCATTGAATCCAGCCTAAACAACACTTCCATGTATCATATGTCTATATATCTCCTTCCAAAAACAATCATCAAGAAACTTGATAAGAATAGAAGATCTTTTTTCTGGCAAGAGGGTGGTACTAAGAAAAAATATCACCTGGTGTGTTGGCCAAAGATCTGTAAAACAAAAAGAAAGACGGACTAGGAATCAAAGATATAAGAAAAATGAACATTAGCCTCTTTATGTAAATGGTTTTGGAAACTTGATCATGAAAAGGGCATCTGGCAAGACATTATTAAATACAAATACTTAAAGAAAGACAAGGACTGTTATGCATAAGCAGTCTGATTCCCCCATGTGGAGTGATCTTTTAAAAGTGAAAGACTTATACTTTTATGGGAGGAAGTTGTTGGTGGGTAATGGTGAAAGCATTTTGTTTTGGCTAGATAGATGGTTGCATAATAAACCTCTGTCTCAAATGTACCCTGATCTATTTAAAATGGCACAAAACAAGTGCATTACTCTTGCAGAAGTAAAAGGTAGTCCTGCACATGTTATTTTCTCTCGATGTTTGATTGATAACTGGAAAAATCAATGGGAGACCATTCTGCTTGAGATTTCTAATGTTCAGGTACAAGATGCTGTTGATAAGGTTATCTGGCGCTTTGGTAATAAGAAGATTTTTTCTGTTAAGTCAATGTATGACATACTTACTGAAGATGATATTGGTCCTTATCTAAAGAAGATCTGGAAAGGAAAAATCCCAGCTAAAATCAAGATTTTCTTGTGGCTTATAGCTAATAAAGAAATTTTAACCAAAGACAACATGATTAGGAGAAAATGGCAGGGTGATCCCACATGTCTCTTCTGTGAAGCTGATGAAAACTTCAAAATCTTTTCTTTCAATGCAACATATCCAAAACTGTGTGGGCAACATTTGCTATCTGTTTTGGAGCTAATGACATTCCTAACTCTTTTGAATCCTGCTGGACATGGTGTGAAAGATGGATCCCAGGATGTGAGAAATTTCATACCATGGGAATTGCAGCAATATGCTAGGTCATAAGGAAGGCTAGGAACAGTGTTTGCTTTGAAGGGGCTACCATTCATAATCCTGTTACTATCATATATCATGCATATGCCTTAATGAGTTACTGGACAGATTTATACTCTCAGATGGACAAGGAGGCTGTTTCTGCTGGTGTCAACGACATGATGAAAATCGCCCTCAATTTGCTCAACAAGAAGAGGAAGAAGAGGAAGGCGCTGCCACCGACGGAAGACGCAACAGATCAACCTGATGAATGAAGACATGGTCTGCGGATTGACCGTCGGCTTGAAGAAGGTGCACTGTTACAAGAACTTCTTGGCAGGTCGAGCACAATCAACATGTTTTGGTCGAACTGGAACTAGTCTCCTGTTTCTTTTGTTCTCTTCTACGCTCTGCTTGACCTGTTACTAGGGGATCGATGTGGCGTCCACCCCAGTTCTGCGTTTCGGTTGTGCCGTAGGTCCTACTGTTTCTAGTGTTCCCTTAAGCCCTAGTATGCTTAGAGGGACTCTTCTTAGTTCTTTGTCTTGTAATCCTGATAAAGTCTAAATGCCAGTATTTCCGTTATGAAAGTAATGGGAATGGGGAATGCTCTCGGTTCGGAAAAAAAATATGCATATCGCCAATCGACATGCATGCCACGCGCTACTACTACAGCAACAGTAGTTTGTCACTGACTAAAGCACAAAGATGCTTGCATGAGCTGAGCTAGCCTCTGCTTATGACAAGTCCCATGCATGGCCGCGTGCAAAGATGTCAAGCGAGGGTGACAACACATATGCACAAACGTACAAATCATGTTTTTTCCCCTGAAAATAAAGAGACGCACATAGATCATGCGTTTCCAGCTGGACTATGAAACGTACAGTAACTGAGTGTGTACATGTACTAGCATGCAGCGTGGCGACAAGTCAACAATAATAACATAATTTTGGACACGTACGTACGTTCTCTGACACTGTTTGTTCAAACACGCAATGTAAAGGTAAAGGTGAAGGCCAAGGTCGCTTTTTGCACGTGCGCAACTCTGTTCATATACACTCCGTGATTCCCAATCCCACCAGGGTCTTATCCACTCCAAGCATTAGCTAGGTTAGCTTACCCAGGAAAAAAAGTCAAATATTCTTGTTGGAACCTACGCGTGGACGAACAATATTGGAATTATTATGTTTTCATGCATCGCTCCATGTGATGTTAATTAAGATCCTGTTTGGATGACCTACAAAAATAAAGTTTGGGTAGACTAAAATTTAGTCGAGCTAAAATTTAGATTGACCATTTTTAGTTCTGGTGTTTGGATACAAGGACTGATTAAAAGCGAACTAAAATAAGGTACTACCTTCATTCTAAATTATAGGTCATTTCAATTAAAATTATAGAGGAAACTATAAAAATATTTGTGAAAATATAATTAATAAAAAATATAATGATACTTCATTAGCTACATAAATATTATTATCTTATCGTATAAATTTGGTCAAACTTGAGATGTCTTAATTCTTAAAGGTTCTTAGAATGACTTATAATTTAAGATAGAGCGAGAGTAAAAAATCCCTAAACATAGACTTAAGGACACCTTTTAGTCCACATTATCATATTTGCCAAATGTAGAACAAAAAATAGTTCACTGTTGAGTTCATATGTTTAGATATTTAGATCTAAAATTAACTAAAGTTTGATTATTGGTATCACTAGAGGCATATGCTTTATATTACCTTTCTTCTACAATGGACTCACACCCATATATACATCCAATGAACGGCCATGGAGCAGCCAGCTATGCAGCAGGCGGCCTTGCACGAGGCTCTACAGGTTCAGACAGCCCTACACTCGACCCAGCTCTACCTACCGTTGGCAAATGGCAACTGTGAGTGAGTTTGATTATTAGGAGGAAACCATCTGTATTATATGATATTCCTAGATAATGATCTTTAACATGCTATGCTTTATAATTTATGGAAGAATAAGTTTGTGCTTCCTTACAAATATGCCCATGGGGCATATGCTCCCATCTCTACATTTGTATGTGCATGAGTTATATTATCTCTCTACTTCTCATACATACATACATCCAGCGGCGACTAGGGGATGGAAGCATACAAAAAGGTTATGCCTATCCATACTTTTGACAATTAATTAGGTTATTTTAGTTTTAATTATACTAAGTTATTAAAAAACTTTAGTTAGATTTATATTTTGAAAATACACTACTCGTGGAATTGCTTTCATCAAATCTCTGATCGCCCACTAGTCACCATGTTCGCCCGATATGTGATTATTTCCTGTAGCAGTAGCTTAAATCAAGATAATGGGAAGTACGTTGTAGCTCCTTGCAAAGGGTCGTAGGGTTGTGGGATACATATGCATTACCATTGATCCCATTAATATTATTTTTGATAATTTGGACCATATATACATCATGCTTATATATATTGCCAAATAAAGTCAAAGCGTGGTGCGGCCGGATATGACATACTAGCTAAGCTAGAATTGCACTACTATAATCACTATGCATAGTAATAAATGGTTGACTTTGTCCAACTGAGAGTGATCGAGAGTGCCCGTACATGGAGGGCGCCGCACCAATGGTCCAACTCCATGGGATCATCCATTGGTCCCAACAACTCCCAAAGGAAGGAAAGGAACGGAACGGAGGCGCCAAACTACTACTTTCAGCCTACCAGCATATGAATTCCTTCAGTTCAGACGACGCTCATTGTTAAACGCCAGTTAATTGTTATTATGTGTGATGCAAATTGAGGTCCATCCACACGTGCGTGCGTTTTGTGTTTTGTATTAAAAAAAAATTGACGTACATCCACACGTACTCCGTACACTGGTCAAAAGATACTAGTACTACTACTACATGCAGATAAAGTCTCGTTTGCGGCCTTCCCAGACTGCAGACTTTGTTGTCTTGCGTTTTACATCGTCTGACACAGTGGCACCTGCAAAAGACGCGAGCATTTTTCTCTTATTTTAAATAAAAAAAAAGAGGCGCGAAAAGTAAAACCGTCTCATATATTGTTCATGGGCCAGCCGGTGGTGTAGTAATCTGGCCCGTGTACGTAGTAGGTTCATGGGCTGCTGCTCGTGGTCATCTGGGCCTTCCGGATAGTTCGGCCGGCTTGTCCATCAGGCCTCAGCCCAGCGTTCAAATTATTCGGATGCCATTACCTTCTGATCCGGAATGCTAATCGAGTGAACATATACATATATACGCCTTTATCTCGTCGAACCGGCCAGATCAGATCCTAGCTGAAAACCAAATTGATGGAAGTTAACTCTGTGTGGTGGGATTTCTGCGACCTGTGTACAGTCCCCATCATTATAGCAATGGATGGAGCACAAATCTTAAAGCACAATCCAACGTGCAAAAGTTTGGCAAATTTGGGAAAAAAAAGCATAATTGATGATAAATATATAGCGAAAATCGTTCTTTTTTCCATCTACGTCATGAATGACAGGTAAGCCTGGTCCATATCTCGATGTCCAAAAAACTACCAACGACTTCCGTGGAAAAAAAAATGTAAGAGTTGACAATAGTTTTATATGCAGGTAGTATAGAGATTGTGCTAAAAAATTAGACAAAAGCATGTTTTTTAGATAAAGAAAATAGAATCCGGCTTCATCTATCCGAAGATAGAATCAGGCCCATTACTACAGACTCAAAACTCAACACGAAGTTCGGTTGTATAAGACTTACAACCACACACGCAACTGGAAAGAAAAACAGTTCTTGACTAAACATAACCAACGTGTCTTTGCGAAAACCATCTAATGGAACCGAAGAAATCTAAGGCGGACATCTCCAAATATTGAGCCGTAGAGATGAGCTGATCCTTAAGATCGTCATGCTGTTGCAAGCTTGCCCACTAACGTAGCCAGTGCGATCCTCGAAATAGTACATGTAAAAGAGATTTCGATCTACATTTATCAAATACAACCTCATTCCTTGTTAGCCATATTGTCCAAAAAAATACCATAGCTGCTGTTAATAACAATGAATTATACTTTTTAGTTCCCAATTTAGACCAATTTTGAAACAAGTCAGTCATATTCAAAGGAGGTGCAATACCAAAAAGCATATGGATAGAGCGCCACAAAAACTTAGCATAAAAATAATCAAAAAATAGGTGTTGAATGGACTCAGTAAAATGACAGAAGCAACAACCTTTATCCCCTGCCAATTATGTCTAGCCAAATTATCTTTGGTTAGGGTCACACCTTTCTTTAAGTACCACATGAAAATTTTAATTTTCATAGGTAGTTTTATTTGCCAAATATCCTGTGATACTCTTACCCTATTGTTAATTAGAGCAGCATACATAGATCTGACTATAAAAATTCTCGAGGCTTGCAAACCCCAAACAAATATGTCTCTTTCATCAGATAAGTTAACCTGTTGTAAGGAAGCAACAATACGGTTTTAATTTATTAAGTTATGGCCCACCAAATTCCTTCAAAAAGAAATATTTAGGAAAAGTGAACCTAAGACTTTAGCAACCATGTCTTGTTTTCTTCTTACAATGTTAAACAACGCCGGGAATCTATTCTTAAGCGGTTTGTCCCCCACCCAAGTATCCTCCCAAAATCTTATTTACGTTCCATTGTTAACTTTAAAATGACCGAACTCCATAAATAAATCTTTGATATTCATTAGGCTCTTCCAAAAATGAGAATCTGTCAATTTCTTAACACAACTTCCAATGGTAATATATTTATTTCTTATTAATTCTTGCCACATTCCATCCTCATTGAGCAATTTAAAAAGCCATTTACTTAGTAAACATTTGTTCTGAATTTCTAAGTTTTGAATGCCGAGCCCTCCTTGATATTTGGGTTGGCACATGACTTCCCATTTAACAAGCCTATATTTTCTTTTATGTTGATCATTCTGCCAATAAAACCTAGACCTGAAGTAGTCTATTTTTTCTAAAACTCCTTTCGGCGGCTCGAAGAAGGACATCATAAACATTGGTAAACTAGACAGCACCGAGTTTATAAGTACCAGTCGCCCTCCAACCGTCAGGAGTTTATCTTTCCACCCACTAAGTCTTTTTTCTATTCTCTCTTCAATGTTCTTCCAATCTTTATTATATAATTTCCTAAAATGCATAGGTAGTCCGAGGTAACGGAATGGGAATTTACCAATGGCACAACCAAACAGCTGCAAATAGAACTCTTCGTGATCTTTATCTTATCCAAAACAAAAGACTTCACTTTTATGAAAATTTATTTTCAAGCCAGATAGTTGCTCAAAAGTGCTTAGTAGCAGTTTCATATTAACTGCCTTCTTAACATCGTGACTCATGAAGATCACTGTGTCATCCGCATACTGAAGAATTGATAAGCCATCTTATAATAAATGGGGAACGACCCTTTCAATTTGTCCGGCTTCCCTAGCACGTGCAATTAGTATGGCCAGCATGTCTACCACTATATTAAATATTATGGGAGACATGGGGTCGTCTTGACGTAAGCCTTTCTTTGTCTGAAAAAAGGGATCTAACTGGTCATTAACTTTAATGTTCACATTATCCCCTTTGTAAAATGTTGAATTCATTCACATTATTTTTGTGAGAACCCTTTCATTCTTAAAGTTTGCTAAGGGAAATTCCAATTGACTTTATCGTAGGATTTTTCAAAATCTATTTTAAAAATTACCCCATTTTATTTTTTTGTATAAAGCTTGTCACACCCTGGTTTTGAAGGAGTAAAACCAAGGCAAAAGCTCATGTGCGCCAGGAATAATTTACACACATGAATGACAAATTACATGGTTCAAAAGCACAGTGTTCGAATAAAACATAGTATAACGATTACATCGTACTATTATTACATAACTGTCATCAGAGTAAAGCGGAATATAAATCACATCGTCCAAAGCGAAAAGCAACTAAACGACGTAGACGTAGCGACTCCATCTCGCCACAGGAAGGTCGACGGCAGCATCACGACGCCTAGTATCCCGGATAGTTCTCAGGAAAGTCACCATCCGAGTCATCACTCGAGCATCCTTTGGTTGGAAAATAGCAAGGGTGAGTTCCATGTTGAAACTCAGCAAGTACAGACGGAAAGTAATGACATGCAAGGCTAGTACAAGGTAAAGCTAAAAGATAGACTGCGGTAGCATTTTAATGTAACAATTAAGATTTAACTTATTGCAACCTATTCTCTAATCATCTTGGTTGAGACACCCAACCCTTTATTAAGGTTCAAGTAGCATTAATGTGTCATTTAACATCATAGATATAAAAATATATCGTTAACAACATTAAACATGAGATAGCCATCTCAAGGGAACACAAGATAGCTATCTCGATAAAACCCGAGGTAGCAACCTCACCACATCACCATGATTTAACAGCTTAAACCATTTGGCTAAATCATGCGAGGATCTGGGCCGCTCATGACCGTGAGCACAGACGACATATCGATTGTTAACTCTGCGCAGAGGTGTACACTTTCACTCCAGATTGTGATTACTCTTTATGCCCGAGGCTGCCAACCTCTTAGCCCATTACCGAGATAGGCCGGCAGAGGTCACAACAAGGCTTTTCACAGGGTCATAAGCAGTAACAACTCGCCAGCCTTGAGTCCAAGCGTATGGGCGACTTCCCCATGAGGCCACCCCCATCACGGATCTCTAGCCCCTCCCATACGAAATACTTGTAAACAAGCCCCAGCGGCCACAGCTATGGCCACCCGTCGATAAGCTGTCTATCCTGCCCATGATGGTCCTGCTAATCGACCAAGCCAGATCCCATTAGCCTGGAGATGTACGGAAGTCTCAGGTTGCCGCTCCACGAAAGGACCTCAAGGGGGAGGAGATACGGATACCCTCATCAGCACGAGTCCCACTAGCATCCATTTCCCCCGGCATTCACCGCCAATCAACAATGCGAAAGTGCATCAACTTCTCCAACGGTCGAAGCTAAGAGCCCACGGCTCCAACATATTAAGAAGCAAGTTTTATCTTCATTAAACGGTGAAATGTGAGATAGAGCACTAGCAACCTAAAAGCCTATCAACTACAACCCCCATAGGATATCTTTGGGTAAAGTGGCTAGTAAGTCCTATGGTTTGCCGATTTAATACACATGCAGTGAATTTATAAACATGAATAGGCGCAATATGTTTAAAAGAATGCCTGCACTTGCCTTGGTAGTTTTCCTGCTGCATGTAGTCCTTCGGGTCCTGCTGATCCTCGTTCACCCACGTCTCATTCTCTATACGCCACAATCATCCCACATGCACAATACATGCAAGCAAACATACTTTAATTAGGACAGTACACCAAAACAGCTCAACAGTAGCAAACAATAGCATAGAACTATTCTACTCGTCAAGACGATTCCAAAAAGTATAAGTTTGCTAAAATCAGAGTTAAAACGTGAAAGTTATGGCCTATACGAGACTAGGGGCTAATCTGCAGAAAACAAGACTATAATCTAATTATTTTTGAACTACGAAGGACTAGATTGTGAATAAAGAAAACTTTAGGGGTTTTTTTGCAAAACTGGCAGGGCTGTCGGCGCCTGCGTGGTAGTCACGTGACCTGACACGTCAGCAGACGTGGGCCCCGTTGACCCCATGGTTGACCAGGGGTCAACAACCGATCTGAGCCGCTCGGCTCAGATCCGAGGGCTAGCAGTCGTCCGATAGCCAGGGTCGCTGGAGCGGCGGCCGAGACGGCGGCGCTCTGCTGGAGGATCGCTGGAGCTCGCTGGAACGGCGCTCCGGAGCACGGCTGGTAGCGCGGAGGGTACGGGAAGGACGAGCTCGGCTTCGCGGACTCGGCTGTGGGGTTCATGACGACGGAAGATGGTCGGAGGCAGTGGACCGCACGGGCGGCGCCATGGCCGGCGACAGGACCTCGGCAGGGAGGATGCTACGGGCCACTGGGAGGCAAGCCACGGGCACCAACGGCCAACTCACCTTACTGCGATGCTTTTGGCAGGGTCCTTGTTGGCGGGGACGGGCCGGAGACGGAGATCGACGGCGGCGGCGCGAAGCTCGACGGCGGTTATGGCGGCTAGGGTTTCACAGAGGAGAAAAGGACAGCGGTAGCGGCTAGGGATTCAAAGGGCGGCTCGGGCTAGCGGCGCTCACCCTTCATAGGGCGCGGCGTGGACCCTCGGGTCACGCGCGGGCGCTGCGGCGCGCGCGGACACCGACTCGGTGTCGTCCCCGTGAGGGAGACGACACTGTAGCGGTAGGCCCCGCTCGGGTAGGCCCCACCTGTCAGTAGCGGTGGGTGGTGATGCGAGTGTTGACGCCAGCGGCTAGCGCATGGCTGACGTCAGGCGACACGGGTGGCGTGCGCGGTGCGACGGCCTGCTCGGCCCATCAAGGGCGCGACGCGCGGGCAGGCGGAGCGGCCGCGGCTGCTAGGCTGGCTGGGCCGCCGGCTGGCTTACGGTGCTGGGCTGCGGGCAGGCTGGCCTACTGAGCAGGGCTGGCTGCTGGCGGCCTTGCTGTGCTGGTGGCCAGCCTGGCTAGCCGTGGCCGCTGCTGGCCGGTCATGCTGCTGCTGGTCTCGGCCATGGCTGGCCAAGGTTGGCCATGGGCGGTTGTGGCTTGCCATACTTGGCCAGGAGAGGCTGGGGTTGGCCAGGGCCCACTAGTGACTGGCCTAGGCTAGTTAGACTAGGTTTTGTTAGTCTAGGGTTAGAGGGAACAAGTTAGGGCATGTTAGGAGCTAGAAAACAAAACAAGAGTTATACAACAAGCTCAAGCAAATCAACCAGAAAACTGTGCAGCAGCATGAATGCAACAATGCATGTTTGCTAACGTGCTACATCTTTTTAAAGTACTTCATAAAACATTTATAATTGGCCTATGAATGTAAAACGTCTATGCATATATAAAATCAAATTCATTTAAGATTTAAATTTCAAAAATCAGGGTGTTATAAAACTCATGAATGGTTTCATGTAAAATAACTGCACCCTCCATCTATACTTTTTACTACCTGCGAACCCATTACAATTCCAGAAAATCTCTTTCATTTTGACCTTGTGTTTCTTTTACTAGAAAACTTAGAATGAGGGCTGATTCTATTTGACTATGATACGGGAGTAAGTAGCCACAGAGGATCACAACCCCCATCACCTAACCCCTCTGTAATATCTGAGCAAATCAAATTTAGAGCTTCTATATCAACATTATCATCATTAGAACAAACTGTAGAAGCATCTTCTACTAACACATAGTTATCCTTATGTTTATTAGCATCGTCTGTCAATCTATTAAATTCAATATCTCTTAAGCACTTTAAAGAATTAAAAACCTCCTTATCATTATCACCTAAAAGAACACCTAAAGACTTAACGGAAGAATTTAAAGAACCATCATCACGTGAAATAAAAGAGTCTGGAAATTTTGAATTACCTTTATCATGAGATGCATCCAGATTCTTGCTTGCTTTTAGCTTAGTGGCCTTCTCTGTGGAATCCTGATCCACGGTAGAAGCATTTCTCTTGCTAATCTCCCAGAAGATGATGTCCCATCAATGTTTTTATTATTGTTAATCCTAGAGTCAACCTGTGATGTAATCTTTGCTGCTTCAGATTGTGATAACAGCACCACAGGCTTATTTGTTTCCTTTGCTAACTTTCCAAGTTCCCTAAGCTTTGCTGCCCCCATGGTGGCCTGATTGCCCTTTGGGCCACCATCACTTGAAGCTTGAGCATTGTCTCCATCTACATCCATGTTTCCATTTGCTTCTTTCTCTTTTGGGTTACCATCCTCAGGCTCTCCCCCCTCATTCTCCTTTTTCTTTGGATCATCCTCCATATCAAGCAATTGTGGCTCACCATTAGGATTGTCCTCCTCAACTTTAAATTGTAGGTTGTAAAATTGATCACCAATAACCTCATCCACAAAATCTAGAATAAGCTTTGGTGCAAGCACAGCTACTTTCATTCTGCATGTCAGTGTTTTGACCCCCGAGGGGTTAACACCAACGAGTAATATTTGTAATTGCGTGCTCCCTTAATCCGGTGGGTGATGCAAGAAGGACACGGCGATTTATCCTGGTTCGGGCAAAGAAGGCCCTACGTCCAGCGGGGGGAGGATAGTTCGTGTTATCTTGCACCGAAGTGCTTGTACAGGGGAAAATACAAGTAGGTATGAGGAGCGTGAGCTGGAGCTCGGGCGTTTCGGACGCCTAGCTCTCGACCTTACACTGTCTCACCGTATTGATCTGTGATCTAAAGCCTTAGCATTTCTATGCTCTAGATCCTCTCGTTTTCTTCTCTCTAACGTCCTGGCGCCTCCTTTTATAGGCGAAGGAGGGGCACAGGAGTACATATATTTAGAGTTCGCATGGCTGGTGTCGCATGGCGTGGAGGCCGATCATGTCGGTGCTGCTGTAGTGATGTACGTCGGTATGGGAGGCCCTGCAGCCATCACGTCGGGAGTTGTTGAAGTGCAGCCCGGAGTCATTGGAGTCCCGCTTGAGGGTTCGTCTGACGAAGTCGAGGGGAGGCGGTCGAGGGCTTGGCTCGAGTCGAGGGGGTCGAGTTGAAGGGGTCGAGCCTCACCGGATAAGGTCGAATCCCGGGAAATGCGGGAAACATGCTGATTTATGCGTCTCAAGGGGGTGCTGGACGGGGCATAGTGCTCGGTATGGCGCAACAGCGAAGTACGACCCGCGGGATTCCAGGGCATGGGCGGTAAAAGAAAGATTTGACCGCCACTCCCGTAACTGTTACCGTAACAATGGCCATATGGTTAGGCGGGGGTAGGTAAAACGCATTAAATGCGCCCGGATCCGTACGGGAGAGTCGGTAGCCGAGGTGTGCACTGTCCTCTAGGGCTGCCCATTTGCGCGAACGAAGTTCCGTCCTCGAGGGCAGGCTCGTTCGTCGAGCGAAGTTCCATCCTCGAGGGCAGGCTCGTTCGCCGAGCGAAGTTCCGTCCTTGAGGGGTTGCCCGAATTGTACCCTCCAGTGTACAGTCCCAGTCCGCTGGGTAGCCCCTCGAGCAGGCTATGGCTTTGGGCCACCGTAGTCCGTTCGTGGGTCAACCCAGTATGCTTTAGCCTGCGGGCCTTCGAGGGGCACAGGAGTACATGTTGCTGATTTTGTGGGGTTTAGTCCAGTAAACCAAGGGTTTGGGGTACCCATTTCCTGGGTAACGACAGTAGCCCCCGAGCCCCTGCGCGAGTGATGGCACTCGGGCAGGGGGTCAAGAATTGGAAATGGGACGTGATTTGGATCTTTTCGTGGGGGCGCACGAGCGACCCCCGCGGGGGTAGCCCCCGAGGCCTCGTAGGAGTCGAAGACTCCTGTGAGGGCTTCATTTGTCTTTGGTCGACGGGTGCTTGTCCAGTCGGGTACAGGCCTGAACTGGAGTCGAAGTGTTTTACCGAGGGGTGCGTCGGGATGCCGAGCCCCCGAGGGATTTTTGACCCTCTTTCGTCGAGGGGTGCCGGGCACAGTCGAGCTCCCGAGCCTCGTGCGGCTGGGGTGTTGCCGGCCTCGGCATTCATCTCACGAGTCCTTTCGATCGGACGTGAGGTGAGAAGCATCGGACTACCCTCGATAGGGCAAGCCTCAAAGTTCTCAGTGAGCTGGTAACGGGAAGATCCAAGTGAGAGCCCGTTCCTCGTTCGATAGAGGTCGGCTGGTGGGCCCGGAGGCGGTCTCATTAGAGCAAAACGCATGGTCTTACGGATACCGATTCCATTCAATAGGTCTCGGCGGCTCGATGCCTCCCTTCGGGGGGATTCCATAAAGTCCGTAGCATTTCACCTTGGATGTGTCCAAAGGGGTCTCAAGAGTTCATTCTCGAGCAAGGCCTCGTGTTGGCTCCCCCTTGGTCACCCTTGACTCGGGTGCTCGAGGGCGGCTGTCGAACCCTGATTGTGGGGCTAGCCTTCGCTCCCTCGAGACTTAGGGCCAGAGCCCGATTTTTTTGGTGCTCAAGGGCAGCCGTTGAGCCCTCACTCGAGGGCCGGCCTTCGCTCCCTTGAGACTTTGAGGTGGGGCCAGAGCCTGTTTTACCTTTCGTAGAAATCTCCGTTGGCGAGTGACGGCTCTTTTTTCTTATCGTTGGACACGCCTTTTGAGGAGAAGGCCTTAGCGGTGCGATCGTGGTGGGTCCGAGCAACGGCTCTTTGCCAGAGGTGTGACGCGCGCATCCAGTCGAGGATTGAGGGGGGGTACGGTCAGGTAAGTGCATTAATTGCAGAAAGTTACCTTTTCCCTGCCGCCAGACTGCGCCCGTTGCTCTTCCCGGGTATAAAAACGGAGGGGAACTGGCGCTGTTCGCCCCCACCTTTGCCATCCTCCGGAATTCCTACTTTCCTGCACGTGTGAGGGTAGAAACTTAGAGCAAGAAATCGCAATTGGGAACCTTCCCGGTCGCCCGTCCGCCGAGGAGATTCGTCTTGTCGCTGTCACCGCCGCGTCCACCGAGCGGATCCGTGCTGCCGCTGCTGCCATGGCCCCCGTCCTCCAGCCCGCCGAACCCTGGCGCCCGTCGACCGTGATGCGGCAAAGGCTGAACGAGCTGGTGGGAGAAGGACTTCTCCGCCCCGTCACCGATCCGAATCGGCCGGAGTGGATTGCGCCGCCGAGGAACCACCAAGAGCCAAACCCGCCGGAGGGCTATGTGGTGAGCTTCCTCAAATATCATCGGCATGGGTTCGGTGTACCCCCGAGCGAGTTCATGCGGGGGTTGACAAACTTCTACGACGTCGAGCTCCAACATTTCTCCCCCAATGCCATTTCCAACGCCGCCATCTTCGCGGCCGTCTGTGAGGGCTACCTTGGGATGGCGCCACATTAGGAGCTGTGGCTCCATCTTTACAAGGGGGAGTGGTTCGCCTCCCTGGTGGCGCCAGGGATAAGGCGAATCGTCAGAGCGGGCTGCCTCAACTTTGTGTTGAAGACCGGAAAGTCGGAGGAGCCGCATGAGTATATCCCCACTGGGTTGATGTCCAACCACTCCCGATGGGACGAGCAATGGTTCTACCTCCGCAACGACGGAGGCTACCTCCCGCCGTACACCGGGCGGCTTATCACCGAGCGTCCATTCAACTGGCCGCACGGTGTCACGGGAGATCTTCAGCGTCGACTTCGTCCCCTCGTCACCGCGATGAAGGCCCTTCGAGAGGCGGGCCTGATGGTAGGTGTGGTGGTCTCGGCCTTCCACAGTCGCCGGGTGCTCCCTCTGATGGAGCACCCTCTGTGGTTGGACGAGATGCTCCCCTCAGTGGCGCCCGAGGTTCTCGAGAGGTGCCGGATGTCCGGCGAGAAGCCGTCTGCCGCGAAAGTCGTTACGCGGGTAAAGGGGATGGTCGCGGGCTCGTTCAGGGCGGAAGACATCAACCGCCTCCCCATGCGGTCGGAGGAGGGTTGCCTCGACCTGGTGAGTGCCCCGACCCGTGCCTTTCGCGTTTTCATTCCGCCCCCTTTTCTTGTCCCTGTGACTAAACGTTTTCGTGTAGGGGAGAATCAATTACCAGGGATCGAGGCCCCCACTGAGGGAGGACGCTCCCGATCGTCAGGTAAGACACTTCATCGCCCAGCAAGAAAAGCGGTGTAAGGACAAAGAGGAGAAGAAGAAGGCCAAGAAGCTCTGGGAGAGCGAAAGGCTTGCGAGGCGCCGCGCTCAGCAGAGGCGCGACGGGCTCCCAGAGGAGAAGTCTCCCTCGTCCGAGGGAGATGAAGATGATGCTGACGATGACAGCGATGACGTCGAGGGGGTGGCGGGGCGTCTCGAGCGCATCTTGTCAGGTTCCTCCCATGCTGACCGCCCCTTGGTGCAGGAGGAGGCGGTGGAGGAGCGCCCCCCAGCCGGTGGCGTCGGCCTCGGAGCGCCGGCGTGGGAAAAGGTGGGCCGACGCCTCGACTCGAGGGGGTTCACCCTCCTCCCATCATACTCAAGGTGGGACCCCACCCACTTCGACCTAGGAAACCCGGTCCTGGTCATCGGCACGGGTGGAGCAGAGCCGTGCTCAGGAGGCCCCGTCGGAGCAGGGAGGCGCGGCGACCCCACCGATGGTCCCGAGCAGCCTCAGCCCCAGGAAGAGCTCGACTTCGGGAGGGGTCTCAAGATCTGCTGGCGGTTCGAGGGGGACCCAAAGGGCCTCAATCCCCTTCGGGTAAGCGTTGTTGATTCAATTCTTTTTCGCTGCATCCTCCTTGCGCAGTTTGATAAGCTTTTTACCGTCCTGCTTCCCATCCAGGCCCAAGCGCCAAATCGAGGAGGCGTCTCTTGCACCGGCTAAGCGGCTCAAGGTGGACGTAGCTGCAAAGATGGAGGCCCCAGTCACAGGTGCGACGTCGAGGCCCTTGGCTCCGTGGGAAGCCAAGTGGTTGTCCTCAGCCCACGGAGCTATGGCGCATGGTAGGCTGACGGGTTCCGCTCTTGCTGCAGGGTCGAGCATCTCGAGGGCCGCGACAGGCGGTGACTCTGAGCTAGGGAGGATGCAAGAGGGAGGGAGTGCCTCCTTGACATCGTCGTCCGTGGTCCTTGAGCTTGGCCTGGTGCCAGGGGGCGGAGCCCCGACGTCAGGAGATTCCACTCCTGGCCGATCGGTGGCCTCGATCCCCGCACCCAAGGTGGGAGCCCCCGAGGGCCACGAGCCGGGAAAGGAGGTAGTCGTCGTTGACCTCGAGGGTGAGGAGACCACAGCCCTTCCCCCCTTGACGGGAGAGCGGAGACCCTGGCTGGCGGGGCTACGCGAGCTTGAGGCCCAGAGGAAGCAGGAGCAAGGGGCCCTGCAAGAAGCGGAGCTGCCGCGACCGCAGGAGGGGAAAAGGAGCCGCTGGAGTGGCAGGAAGAGGAGGAGAAAACTAGGGGCCAGCCACAGCATCAGTAGGCACAGCAGACGCCGCCGGGGGACACGGCGCCGCTGGACCCACTGGCGCAGCAGCTGCCCGAGACGTCGGAGGCAGAGGGGACATCGGGACTGCCCAAGCAATGGGTGTCCGTGATCACTCTGGGTGAGCTGCTGGCTGAAGAAGAAATGGTGTCGAAGGCGTCGACGGTCCCACGGCTGCCAGGGGTGCAGTCCGAGGAGGTCTCGGTACCGAACCCACCGGAAGATGTGTCGATGGTGGGCCTGCCGGCACCACTGGACGTGGCGTTGGGGGAAGCGACGGCCTCGACACCTCCGCTGCCTCCGAAAGCGCCAGAAGCAGCGTCGAGCCAGCCGCCGCAACCATCAATGGAGCAGCCGGAGGAGGTGGCTTCTGGGTCACCGAGGAGGTCCACTTCCGACCTTGGGCTGAGAGATGCCGGCGCCGCGTCAGAGTTCCGCACCCCGGCGGAGTTGGCCGTGCGTTACGACGTCCCATGCGATGTGGTGGACGAGATCGAGTCCTTGGCGCGAACCAAGGTTAAGACAGTCCTTCCACATTGGGGCAAGGAGCGCATCATACTCCGGGAGCTTGGCGACTCCAGCGCTCTGGGGATCGAGATGGACGACCCGACGGAAGTCAAGTGCTGGGAGGACGCGGGCCTCGACCGGAGCCTCGCGGTGAGTCCCTGTGTAGACCATATGCAGTTTTTTGAGTTCTTTTATATGAAATGCCTTAACCCTCGATTTCCTGTCCCCAGGAGGTGCGGAGGCATTCCTACTCCAAGTCAGACTTCCTCCACGAAACGCACAACAGCCGGGACGAAGTGCTTCACCAACTCAAAGCTGGTCGCTCTGCGCAGGGCAGGGTGGCCGAGATCGAGGAGAAGTTGAAGCGGACCAGGGGGAGGCCGCCAAAGCCAAGGAGGAGGCCACCCGGGCAAAGGAGGATGCCGAGGCTGCTCGAGGGGAAGCCGCCCAACTCAAGGAGGAGCTTAGGCATGCCAAGGAGGAAGCTGACGCGGCCAAGGCCGAAACGGAGAGGGCCAAGGGCGAGAGCGTCCGAGCCTAGGAGCGCATCGAGCTACTCATGGGGGAGGCTCAAGGCTCCATGGAGCACATCGGCTCGCAACATCCTCTCCGCCTTGGCCCAGGAGGAGAAGAACCGAGCCGCTAGCCTGGAAACCCAGCTCAGGGCGATGAAGGCTACCCTCCAAGAGAAGGAGCAGGCCATCATCTTGGCTGGTGGCGCCCTCGAGACCCTCCGCTGTGAGAAGGAGGCCCAACGGGAGCGAGATGAGGCTCGGGGGGAGCGCGACGCCATGCTGAGGGATCGCAGCGCCCTCGAGACTCGTTATGCTGGTGAGTTCCTTGAAGAGCCTTTGATCTTTTTTCTTCCTGTATGGCTTGTCTAACTCTTGTTTTGTGTTTTAGGCCTCGAGACCGAGCTACGCGCTACCCAAACTGCTGCCAAGGCACTGCAGGAGAGCCTCATGGCGGAGGGGGCGCTTCTCGACCGGCTCCGGGTTGCCCTCGACAGGCTCTGCGCCTCCTGGGAGGTCGGGCCCGTTGAGGGTGCTGAAGAAGACATCCCGGGTGCCACACTCGTTGACCGGATCTACTACCTCGACGCCACCCTTCGTGATCGCGTGTGGGAGGCGCTTCACACCGGCGTGAAGCGGGCGCTGGCAGTGGTCTGCTCTGGCTTCGTCTTCGACATGGACGTGGTCGCCCAAGGCTTCATTCCTGATATCTCGAAGACCGACGCCGAAAACGAGGAGCGATGCCGAGGGCTCATCAATGATGCTGAGAGGCCGGGAGGAGCGCTGGCGAAGTTGTTCGAGGACGAAGTCCTCCCCCCGCGGACGAAGGGTACAGCGTCAAGGAGGGCGGCGACGGAGCGGGCCTGTAGGGAAAGGCTGGGCGGAGATGCCCAAGTAATAAGTTAGTTTTTTATAACTTATATTCAATGTGGCTTCGAAAGCCTTTTTGAACATTAATGCATCTATCATAATGCAATTTGTCATTTTACTTTCAAGCCTTCTCTGCTTTCTTTCACCTAGACTTTGCTTTTTTGACTAAGTTTTTGACGCATGCTCGTATCCCTCGAGGGGGGAGCGAGTGGAGGTACCGTAGCCCGGAGGTGTAGGAGAGCTCCCAGCTCGACAGCCCTCGACCCTCTAGGGAGTTCGAGGCGTTTTCTACTTAGTCGCGAAGCGTATCGAGGCGTGAGAAAGAAGAGGCGCTCGAGTTCCGATCGCCTGACTTTTGCTTTTCGACTAAGTGTTGGACGCAAGCTCGTATCCCTCGAGGGGGGAGCGAGTGGAGGTACCGTAGCCTAGAGGCGTAGGAGAGCTTCGGCTCGATAGCCCTCGACCCCTAGGGAGTTCGGGGCGTTTTCAACTTAGTTGCGAAGCGAAAGGAGACGCTCGAATTTTTTTAAAAAAATCATTCGTATTTTTAGGAACTTAGGGGGTTCCCCCCCGTTAGCCCCCAAGGGAGGCTCGACTCTGGCGGGATAGGGTCGAGGCTACCTCTTGCATGTACAATAACAAGTTTGAACTTATAATCGAAAGTACTCCTTACATTTGCCATGTGAAAATGTACAGAACATGCGAGAATGTATGAGGACATTGGCGCTCTAAGGGTAGAAACGACGTAGCTGTTCGATGTTCCATGCGTTGGTGAGGATTTCACCTTTGTTGTTAGCGAGCTTGTACGTCCTGGGCTTTAGCACCTCAGCTACGGTGTATGGGCCTTCCCATGGCGGGGTCAGCTTGTGACGTCCCTTGTTGCTCTGTTGTTGACGTAGGACGAGGTCTCCAACTTGGAAGTCCCTCGGGCGCACGTGCTTGTCGTGGTAGCGTTGAAGTTTCTGCTGATACCTCGCGGAGTGAATTAGCGCCATGTCTCGAGCCTCCTCGAGCTGGTCGATGGCGTTTGCGAGGGCTTCTTCATTGCTTTGCTCGTTGTACGCCTTTAGTCGAGGGGAACCATACTCGAGGTTAGTGGGGAGGACGGCCTCGGACCCATAGACCAAGAAGAATGGGGTGAAGCCCGTGGCTCGACTAGGTGTTGTCCTTAAGCTCCATAGGACCGAAGGCAGCTCTGCGGCCCATTTTTTCCATGCTTGCTGAGGCGGTTGAGGATCCTTGGCTTGAGGCCCTGCAAAATCATGCCATTGGCGCGCTCGACCTGGCCGTTAGTTCGAGGATGTGCAACCGTGGACCAATTCACACGGATGTGATGGCGATCGCAGAAATCAAAGAACTTCTTGCCGGTGAACTGTGTGCCGTTGTCAGTGATGATGACGTTCGGGACCCCGACGCGATCGATGATGTCGGTGAAGAACTCGACCGCCCGTTCGGAGCGGATGTTGCCGATAGGCCGGGCTTCGAACCACTTGGAAAACTTGTCGATGGCAACGAGCAGGTGCGTGTACCCTTTGGTTGTCCTCTTGAGAGGCCCCACAAGATCGAGCCCCCAAACCACGAACGGCCAAGTGATGGGGATCATTTGTAGGGCGTGAGCTGGGAGGTGCATCTGCTTAGCATAAAATTGACACCCTTTGCACGAGCGGACAATGTTCATGGCGTCGAAAACGGCGGTCGGCCAGTAGAAACCCTGTCAGAAGCCATTGCCTACGAGGGTCCTTGGCGCTGCGTGATGGCCGTAGGCCCCTGAGTGTATGTCTTCGAGGAGCGTCCTGCCTTCTTCGATAGTAATGCAGCGCTGAAGAACGCCTGAGGGGCTTCACCTGTAGAGTTCCTTGCCGTCACCGTAGATGACGTAGGACTTAGCTCGTCGCGTGATCCGACGAGCTTCGGTCCGGTCCTCCGGAAGCTCTCCTCGAATGAGGCAGTCGAGGAAAGGGGCTCACCAGTCCGGAGGCGGGCTCGACAGAGGAGGAGTCCCCTGGATCTCCATAACCTCAGCCCCGGTCGAGGGGGCCCCAGTCGAGGTCGTGGGGTGGAGATTCGAGGGCGTAGTGCAAGCCCCCGAGCCCAAATCGATGGAGAGCTCGAAGAGGTCCCTTGAGAATACGTCTGAAGGGACTGTACCTCGAGTCGATGCGATTTTTGCAAGCTCATCCGTGGCTTCATTGTATCGTTGAGCAATATGACTAAGCTCAAGGCCGTCGAACTTGTCTTCCAACTTGCGCACTTCGTTGCAGTAGGCTTCCATCTTGGCATCGTGGCAGTTCGAGGCCTTCATCACTTGGTCGATGATTAGTTGCGAGTCGCCTCAAACATCGAGGCATCGGACCCGAGCTCAAGGGCAACTCGTAATCCAGTGATGAGAGCTTCGTACTCTGCGACATTATTAGAAGCCTACTGCAAAGTGGATGCGAATGACGTAGCGCATGTGGACTCTGAGGGGTGAGATGAAGAGCAAGCCCGTGCCTGCTCCTGTCTTCATGAGCGACCCGTCGAAGTACATTGTCCACAACTCGGCTTGGATTTGAACTGGCGGCAACTGAGTGTCGGTCCACTCAGCGACGAAATCCGCCAGCACTTGAGACTTGATGGCCTTTTGCGGTGCGTAGGTGATGGTCTCGCCCATGAGCTCGACTGACCACTTAGCGATCCTTCCAGCGGCCTCCCGGTTATGGATGATCTCCCCCAAGGAGAACGAAGATACCACGGTAACTGGGTGGCTGAGGAAGTAGTGCTGGAGCTTGCGACGCGTAAGGACAATGGCGTAGAGCAGCTTCTGCACCTGTGGGTAGCGGATTTTTGTTTCCGAAAGCACATCGCTGACGAAGTAAACCGGCCGCTGGACGGGCAAGGCATTCCCTTCCTCTTGCCTCTCAACCACTATGGCCGCGCTGACCACCTGAGTGGTTGCAGTGACATAGAGGAGGAGGGGCTCGGGCGGTTCAATCGACGTCACTGGTCAAGGAGGGATGAGAATCGGAGTGGATGTCAGCATGCCTTTGAGTTTGTCGAGAGCCTCCTCGGCCTCCACGGTCCATGTGAATCGCTCGGATTTTTTCAAGAGGCGGTACAGAGGCATGGCCTTCTCCCCTAAACATGAGATGAAACGGCTAAGGGCCGCGAGGCAGCCTATGATCTTCTGCACGCCCTTGAGATCCTGAATCGGCCCCATTCGCATGATGGCCGCCACCTTCTCAGTGCTGGCCTCGATCCCGTGCTGGGAGACGATGTATCCGAGGAGCATGCCCCGAGGCACTCCGAAGACACATTTCTCGGGGTTGAGTTTTATGTTTTTGGCTCGAAGGCACCCGAACGCGATTTCGAGGTCATGGATGAGGTCGTCCACTTTTCTGGACTTAACCACGATGTCATCGACATAGGCCTCGACCGTGTCACCTATGTGTTTGCCGAAGATGTGGAGCATGCACCGCTGATACGTCGCCCCGGCGTTTCGAAGGCCGAAGGGCATGGTGACATAGCAGTACATGCCAAAAGGTGTGATGAAGGAAGTCACAAGCTGGTCGGACTCTTTCATCTTGATTTGGTGGTAGCCGGAATAAGCATCGAGGAACGAGAGGGTTTCACATCCCGTGGTAGAGTCAACAATTTGATCAATGCGTGGTAAAGGAAACGAAACTTTGGGACATGCTTTGTTTAAACTAGTATAGTCCAAGGCATGCTCGGCAACTTCACTCGGTATGCCCAGCATATCCGAAGGACTCCACGCAAACATATCGGCGTTCGCGTGGAGAAAGTCGACGAGCACGGCTTCCTATTTGCCCTCGAGGTCGGCGCTGATCGTTAGCACCTTCTCGCCAGGGCAGCTCGGGTCGAAGGGGATTTTCTTGGTGTCTTGTGCCGGCTCAAAGTTGCAGGCGTGCCGCTTGGGATCTGGCACCTCATCGGCGAGGCGCTCGAGGGTCGTGGCTATCATGGCATTTTGCTCGACGGCCTCTCCATACTCGACGCATTCGACGTCGCAGTCGTACACGTGCTCGTAGGAGGAGGCGACGGTGATGACGCCCTTGGGTCCTGGCATCTTGAGCTTGAGGTAGGTGTAGTTCGGGATCGCCATGAACTGCGTGTAGCCCGGTCAGCCGATGATAGCGTGATACATTCTGTGAAACCCGACCACCTCGAAGGTGAGGGTCTCTTTCCTGAAGTTGGCAGGGGTGCCAAAGCAGATAGGAAGGTCGATACGGCCGACGGGGAGGGCCTTTTTCCCCGGCACGACGCCATGGAATCCCCCGGGGGCTGGGTCAGAGTTGGCACCTCTTGACTCCCAGGAGGTCGAGGGTCTCAAGGTAGATGACATTCAGGCTGCTGCCGTCGTCCATGAGGACCTTCGAGAGGCGGGTGTTTATGATGATTGGGTCGACGACGAGCGGATAGGCCCCGGGGTTGGGGACTCGATCCGGATGGTCATTGCGGTCGAACATGATGGGTGCGTCAGACCAATCGAGGTAGTGAGGTGCCATGACTCGGACAGAGAAGACTTCTCAACGCTCCCGCTTGCGCTGTCGAGGCGTGAGCTGGGTCGAGGGGCCCCTGTAGATCATGTAGCAGTCATAGACCTCGGGGAATTTTCCGTCTTCCCCGTTGTCTCCCTCACCGCCGCCTTGGTTTTTCTTGTCGTCACCCTTCTTCACGCCCACTTGCTCAAAGTGCTTTCGAAGCATGCGGCAGTCCTTAAGCTTGTGCTTTGCCCCATCCTTGTGATAAGGGCAGGGCTCCTCGAGCATTTTTTCGAAGATGGCGCCCTCGAGGGGACCTCGAGGTCTTTTGCATTCGGTTGCTGCGACGAGATCATCTTCTGCAGCCTCACGCTTGCCTTGCTGATTTTTCTTCTTCTTATTGTTTCTTTTCGGCCCTTTGCTCGAGCCTCCGGCGTCATCGGCTGCCGGTGCTTTTCCCTTGTCCTTCCCATCGCTGAAGAAGGCATCGACCACCTCTTCACCGGCCGCGTAGTTGGCGACCACATCCATGAGCTCATCGACGGTGTTGGGGCGATTACGCCCCAACTCGTGAACTAGGTCCTTGCAGGTTGTACCCACAACGAATGCTAGAATGACGTCGAGGTCGGAGATGTGGGGTAGTTCGGTGTGGAGCTTGGAGAATCATCGAGCAAAGTCGTGGAGAGACTCCCCTAGTTTCTACTTGCAGTTGTGCAGTTCCCAGGAGTTCCCGAGACGCACGTAGGTACCTTTGAAGTTCCCCTCGAAGATGCGGACAAGGTTGACCCAGCCGCGAATTTGGTCAGGAGGAAGCTCCTCAAGCCACCTATGCGTGGTGTTGGACAGGAACAGAGGAAGGTGACGTATGATGACGCGATCGTCACGTGCCCCGCCCGCCTGACAAGCCAGCCGAAAGTCGGCTAGCCAGAGCTCGGGATTGGTTTCGTCGTTGTATTTGACGATGCTCGTGGGGGTTCGAAACTTGTCTGGCAGCTAGGCGCAGCGAATCATCCTGCTGAAGACTCGGGGACCCGGTGGCTTCGGGGCCCGTCGGTCTTCATCGCTGTCGTAACGCCCTCCACGATGGGCGCTGTACCATCAATCCTCGGCATCCCCGTACTTGCGTCTGCGGTTCTCGACAATGTCAAGGCGTGCGTCGCGGGGAGCGCGGTCGTCGTTGATACGTTCTCAGGCCGGCTTCTTCTTCAGTCGGGGGGCCGCCCCCTGATCGACCGAGCTCTCCCTTTCGGGCCAGGAGGGCTCGACCTGAGGTTCGGAGGCTGCCCCTTGATGCCTCGAGGCTGAGCTCTTGGCTTGCTGAACAGTAGCAACTTGGAGGAGATCCTCGACCTCGCGTTGTATCCGCCGAGCTTGCGAGTTGGATGGCGCAGGCATATTGCAAAGGAGCATAGCTGCCGCGACAATGTTCTGGCTTGCTCGGGGATAACGGTTGGCGGGTTGCTCGGGTACCCCAGCCTCGTTGATCTGCCGGTTGACCTCTCGGGCCCTGGCTCGGGTTCTACCGCCGGGCGGTCGTCGCTCTTGCTCGAGGGTTAGCTCGAGCAGGCGCAATCGTTCCTGCTCGTCAGCGAGCTTCGCCTGCAACTCCCGAATCTGTGCCAGCTGTGCATCCTGCTCACCAGGACGAGGGCACGCCTCTTGGGGTGCGTCTGGTTGTTGGTCCTCTGCTCTGGGGAGAGCACCTCCCACTGCAGCGGTAGCTACCCCGGCCACCGGATCGATGGTGTCCTGATCGGAGTCGACATCACCATCGATGTGGAGGCACTCGCGGGTAGGATCCCAATGATCAGAGTCAGAGTTGGGGTCACCGCAGCAGAAAATAGGGAATTGTCCCCGCGCCTCCTCCTACAGCTGTCGTCGGAGTGTGCCGATGATGTACCTCCGGGGGCCGGGCGCTCTCGCGAAGGCCAAGCCCTCGGAGGCTGGTGTGGCAGTCCCCACGTCCGTCATTGCATGGAGAAGGGCACCTGGGCGGTCCTCTAACATGCTCATGTTGGAGTGGGTCGCTGTCGAGATCGTCGTCGTGGCATTGTTGAAGTCGAACGAAGGCCACTGATGACGCTCGAACAGCTCGTGCGGGAGCGGGCTCGATCAAGCGGGGACTTCGTCGTGCTTCCTCGATGAGCGTACTGCGAAGGTGGAATCGGGGTTGTGGTGGGGTCCTGCCAGTTTGCCCTCTACCTCTGAACTCGGGTCAGACAATCCCTCAACAAGGGGTTCCTCATCTCCGGTCAGGGGCAAGGAGGAAGCGGTGGGAACCATCCTTGACTCAGGTTGATGGCGATGACGGTGTCGATCGTGCCTCCTTCTGGACGTGGAAGCATGGTGGTGAGACCAGCGAGCGGCCCCCCATGAGCGTGGGGGCGTACCGCGACCTCCGTTCGGGTCACTGATCGAGAGCAGGGTCATGTCATAGCCCTGGCCGAGGGACATGAACTCCAGGCTCCCAAACCAGATCACCATAGCGCGCGGAAGTGGTGAAACAAAGTCGCCCATGTGGAAAAATGGCGGGAAATCATTAGTGACACGCGGTCCCCCTACCTGGCACGCCAACTGTCAGTGTTTTGACCCCCGAGGGGTTAACACCAACGAGTAATATTTGTAATTGCGTGCTCCCTTAATCCGGTGGGTGATGCAAGAAGGACATGGCGATTTATCCTGGTTCGGGCAAAGAAGGCCCTACGTCCAGCGGTGGGAGGATAGTTCGTGTTATCTTGCACCGAAGTGCTTGTACAGGGGAAAATACAAGTAGGTATGAGGAGCGTGAGCTGGAGCTCGGGCGTTTCGGACGCCTAGCTATCGACCTTACACTGTCTCACCGTATTGATCTGTGATCTAAAGCCTTAGCATTTCTATGCTCTAGATCCTCTCGTTTTCTTCTCTCTAACGTCCTGGCGCCTCCTTTTATAGGCGAAGGAGGGGCACAGGAGTACATATATTTAGAGTTCGCATGGCTGGTGTCGCATGGCGTGGAGGCCGATCACGTCGGTGCTGCTGTAGTGATGTACGTCGGTATGGGAGGCCCTGCAGCCATCGCGTCGGGAGTTGTTGAAGTGCAGCCCGGAGTCGTTGGAGTCCCGCTTGAGGGTTCGTCCGACGAAGTCGAGGGGAGGCGGTCGAGGGCTTGGCTCGAGTCGAGGGGGTCGAGTCGAAGGGGTCGAGCCTCACCGGATAAGGTCGAATCCCGGGAAATGCGGGAAACGTGCTGATTTATGCGTCTCGAGGGGGTGCTGGACGGGGCATAGTGCTCGGTATGGCGCAACAGCGAAGTACGACCCGCAGGATCCCGGGGCATGGGCGGTAAAAGCAAGATTTGACCGCCACTCCCTCAACTGTTACCGTAACTGTGGCCATACGGTTAGGCAGGGGTAGGTAAAATGCATTAAATGTGCCTGGATCCGTACGGGAGAGTCGGTAGCCGAGGGGTGCACTGTCCTCGAGGGCTGCCCATTCGCGCGAACGAAGTTCCATCCTCGAGGGCAGGCTCGTTCGTCTGGCGAAGTTCTGTCCTCGAGGGCAGGCTCGTTCGCCGGGCGAAGTTCCGTCGTCGAGGGGTCGCCTGAATTGTACCCTCGAGTGTACAGTCCCAGTCCGCTCGGTAGCCCCTCAAGCAGGCTTTGGCTTTGGGCCGCCGTAGTCCATTCGTGGGTCAACCCAGTATGCTTTAGCCTGCGGGCCTTCGAGGGGCACAGGAGTACATGTTGCTGATTTTGCAGGGTTTAGTCCGGTAAACCAAGGGTTTGGGTACCCATTTCCTGGGTAACGACACTGCATCTGCCAGTGTGACTAGTGAACATCATATCAACAGCCCGTGGTACACCTAAGATAGTTCCAACTGCCCAAATAATGGGAATTTTTTTGAACTCATTAGGTAGTCCTCGGAACTGCACCCACAGTTTGTCTATCTCATATTTATACACCTCAGTATCAGTTCCTTTCTCAAAACGAATTCTACCTTTCACAGCCTTTGCATCCATAGGTCCCCAATTCACCATATTATCCAGAATGCTAGCATGTGGGAAATTAATTAAAAAAACATCATTGCCCTTGAGCTCAATTCCCCAATTATGATTCTTGTGATCTGGTAGAAGTTTTTTTAGCTCCACTGCTAGTTCCCCAACAGTAAAAGAACCTTCTAAAACACGCACCAGAGCTCATTTTTCCTCAGTAATCACTTTAGTATTTTCGGCAACTAGAATATAGTAGAACCCTAGACCTTCCATAGCATACCCACAAGGAATAGCATTGACATTTGTTTTCTTAATATTTTGACAGAGCTTAGTCACATGATCTCCAAAGAAAATTTCACAACATAGGACAATAGTACATTCATGGATAGTGTGCCCTTTAGTGCGACAGCGATAAGAAAAAGGCTTGCCCTTGCTTTTCTGAGCACCTAGATATCTATTTCAGACACAGATGGGACAATCACCTTTGGGATTTCTGGAGCTTTTCCTTTTGCCGGATCCACCTCCATAGCTGTTGGAGCTGCTAGTTGACTTGCGATTTGCCTTGGACCCGCCTCCACCTGCGAGTGGGCAGCGGCCCCCCTTTCTGTTGGCCAGCGTTGAGTGGCTGCTGGGATGCCACCTGATGACCACCCGCCCCCTGATGGGTAGCGTGGGTCAGAGCACCCCGCCTTGGCCCCCAGCACCCTGCACCGGTGCCTGGATTGCACCCTGCGCCTGCGCCTGCGCCTGAAGTGTAGGGTGAGCCAGAGCACTTGGCGCCTGCACCTGCGGTTGGAGGACAGGATGGGCTGGAGCGCCCCCCCCCCCCCATTACCACCAGCACCCTGCACATGGTGCACAGGATGGACGACGCCCTGTGTGTGGTGGACCAGGAACATCGGCGCGCCTCCCCCTTGCTGAGGGAAGAGCCCAGCCTCCTGTGCTTGATGATGAGGATAGGCTCCTCCATGTTGCTGAGCATAAGCCTGATAGGGATACGCCCCCATCTGGCCATTGCCATCGTGAAGAAACTGTGGAGGGTGACCGTAGCAGGCATTGTGCCAACCCCCACGGCCCCTCCGGGCGCCATAACCACGATCGGCGCCATAGCCCCTTGCACCACCATGAAATTGGGTGCCGTTGTTGTGGTTGAAGTTGTTGAATCCGTTGTTGAAGCGACCTTGAAAGCTTAACCCAAAGAAGAAACATCATCTTATCGCAAAAAAAAGAAACATCGTCAAGATTTATAACCACAGGCACTACGTATGCAGGCGGCTACCTTATATAGTGTTCCCATTTAGAAAGAAGAAGATTCATTTTCCTCAGTGAAAGTGTCTTGTTGTGGCCTACATGAGAGACCCGGTTGGGTTATTGGTTCCAATTTGAACCGTTGAAACTAGACAGTCGCTGCACGCCCCGGGCGTGTGGGGTGTGCGTTCGCGCTGACGAATTAACAAGCGACAGCGATCGATGTGTAGTCGTCGTTGGCATTCTTCATTGTTGCTTTGGCCTTTATTAGCAGGTATTGTGTACTACCGTAACACCCTAAATTTTTCATGAATTTAAAATAGTCAATTTGATTTAATTTTGCATTTTTGTGGGCATTTAACCTAGGCAAAATAAATATTTTTAAGAAATAAAAATATATCATGGTTAGGAACTTGCTTGTGCATTCATGCTGGTGCATAATTTATTTTATGATGTTAGGTTTTTGTTGAATTTGAATTGGATTTTAAAATTCTTTTTTAAAAATGCATTTGAAAAAGGGTTCAAATAAAAGAAAAATCAATTATTTTCCCACCTTCTCTCCCTCCTGCCTTTCGGCCCGGCCTGCCCGGCCGGCCTGCCGCTTTTTCCCCGCTCGGCCCGCTGCTCCTTCTCCGCGTGCGGCCCGCCCCCTTTCCTTCTTGGGCCAACCGGCCAGAAGCCCGCAACCGCCGTCAGCCGCGCGCGCGCCGACTCCTTTGTGGGCCGACCGCCAGGCCAAGCCCAGCAAGCCTCGCGTCGCCTCCTGCCCGCTGCATCCGTCTCCCGTGCTACGTGTCGCTGACAAGCAGGGCCCGCACCACCCTTCTTCCTCCTTCGACCCGGAGCCGAGTCGGACGCAGAGTCCCGACCCGCGCCGCCTCCACACCTGCTCGGTCACTCGCCCCCGTGCCTTCGGGCTATAAAATCAGGGCACCAGCGCCCTACGCCCAACCTTTCCCATCTAATTGAGCACCGCCTTGCCTTGCTTGAGCACCAGCGTCGCCGAACCCTAGCCGCCATTGCCGCCATCCACGGAAGCTCGAAATTTGTCGCGACCGTAGGGTATTTATCGTCGTAAGCTAGCACACAAGTTCGCCTTGACCTCCTGAGCATTTGTGTGCCATTCTTTTGGTTCGTTTTGGCTTAACCTGAGCCACTGTCGTTCGCAGGGTGCCGCCGTCCACCGCTTCAAGCCACCCGCCGTCCTTGTTTCGTCTCGGCCGCCATCTTCCTCACCGGTGAGCGCGGCACGAGCTCCTCTTTGATTTGGTACCGGTCCCGTGCCAAATGGTGGTCGGGAACACCGGATTGAGTTTCGCCGGCGAGCTGGGCTCGTCGCCGGCCGTGTCGCACGGCGGCGCCGCCGTCGTCTCCAGCCGTCCGCCTCGGGAGTTTAATCCTGGCCGTCAGTTTTCGATTGGATGGCCCAGGATCACCCGTACCCCTTCGGCCAGCAACTTTGCCAAAAACCCTGCCTTTGTGTTTAATTATTTAAGAGCCCTTGGCGCATTCCACAGATTACGTTTTGTCCTCTGGAAGACGTATTTTCCTTTTTCAGTTTCAAAATACATTTTCATCTATTTACAGTTTTGCCACTACCTTTAAACGTTTATAACTTTCGCGTTTTAACTCCGATTGGATCCGTTCAAATTCTGTTAGATTCATAATTTCGTAAGCTACGTAGTGGTGCCAGTGTTGGTATATTTTGTAGACTTTATATTTTAAGTTCATATTTAATGTATTTATTTGTCTATAGTAAATCTTTAAAAATCCATATCTTCGTCGTTATAACTCCGTTTTTGGTGAACTTGACGTCTGTGTGATTGTAGCAGCGTGTAGAATAGTTTTATAAACCTTTTATTCTATTTTGATGAGATTGGCATACTGTTCCTCTAATAACAAGGTTACTTTGAGGATCAGTAGGAACAACAAGACTTTGTGAATCAAGGCAAGTATAGCATGGATCTTCCTTGTTACCTATTCACTATAAACAACAATTCATATGCATGTGTTTTTTTTGAAGACTTAGAGATTATAATTAGCTTTGATATCCTGATTCCTTGAACCCTCGGGTTGCATTGGGTAGTAGTGATGCTAGTGCTCTACCGGTCATGATCCTATAACATGATGTGTGTTTATGCTACCAACGATAACGATGACTCTTAACAAGTATGAAATTTTGTATGTAAGTGATTTATCATGGATATTCCGTACAACTATGAGGGCTATATGGGTCTGTCTTTAGCTATCTAGGGGATCTTTTCTAGCTTGTTAGCGGTTCCCATTTTGGCGCAAGAGGGGTGTGTCCGGGTTGGGTGTAGTTGGACCCCTGTCTATATGTGTATAGGCTGCGGTTGTGTGCCATCTAGAAGGGGGATACTACATTCGTAGGGTGCAGAAACCTTAGCGCCCTAACTTGTTAGACAAACCATTAGGTGGTCTATATGTTTTATGGTGGCTTGGGAGTTATAAACCCACTCGATTATAAAACATGACTCTCAGTGAAAGTGTATACCTCTGCGTAGAATTTAAATTAATATATTGTTCGTGCCCTATGGTTAGGGCGGCCTTGACACATTTACATTAAGGATAATGATTCTTAAATTATTAAGATGTTCATTTTGATATCATTATTGCTACATATTTATTAATGTTATTCCGATCATGAATATATGAGAATTTTCACTACCTTGATGCTATGCCTCAAAATGATTAACTTATAAAAGCTAAATACAGTCAAACAATCAGCTTAATTGAGCCTCATTAACCCATGTTATACTTGTTGAGTACGGTTGTGTACTTACGCTTGCTTTACTTTCAATTTTACAAAATCCCGGATGGGTAACAGATGAAGGTTGGAATGAGAGCTATCGTGATAAGTACTAGGCTTAGTGTCACCAGTTGGCGTGTCCCTGTGAGAAGCTTCCGAAATAAAGATATACTAGTTATTTATTTATCTATGTGCAAGACTCTGTAATAGATATTGGTTCGTTATGTAATAAACAGGGTGATGATACTCTTTATAATTATCATCTTATATATGCGACTGTTCCTAAGACACATATAAGACTATTTATACATTCTATTTTTATCTTAAAAAAATAGAGTGTAACAACTACCATGTGTCTACGTTAGCAGCTTTTTTATCTGCCTCGATCGCCTAACATGCATGTGTGGCGCCGATATGCATGGATGGCATGGGACGGAGCTTCTTTTTTTTCAGCAGTGAAAAGCGCGGCGCGTTCGTGCCTCGTGCATGGACAACGCATCAACGACGAAGAGATCAGAAGGCCTTTTCATTTTCGTCACTGTAGCTAGCTAGCTACATCTTGCGTTGCGTGCATTGTCGGCTACATTTTTATTGGCTACTGCTCGCGCGCATTGCATATTTGCATCGCATCGCATGGCTTGCGAGTGATAGATGATAGATCACAGATCAGATTCTTGAGGGGAAGGTGATGAGATCGATGACGCGAGACCACGCACTATTGCATACGACGTTCTCAAGCCAATTACTTATGGTCGTCGTCGTCATTCGATGGATCGCATCGCCACCCCTTTTTCCTAGTACAGATCGAGACATGCATATGCATATCGCCATGCAAGCAAGAATGCCACGCGCGCTCCTACAATAACAGTAGTGTCACTGACTAAAGCACAAAGAGATGCATGGATAAGCCTTTCCTTTCCTTATGATAAGTCGCATGCATGGCCGCGTACAAAGAAAGATGTCGATCGAGAGAGGGTGACAATACATACGTACAAATCATCTTTTTTTTTCTGAAAAAAAGAGGGCACATATATATCATCTTTTTTTCTTCTGTTCCATAATTAGGATCAGCTCTTTTCCTTTTCCCTTTTTTTTTTGCCTTTGGCTGTTGTAATTTTGAACCTTGGTACCTCGTCTTTTTAATGCATTGGCGGTAGGAGCCCCTGGCTCCTCCTGATTTATATAAAAAAAGAGAGGGCACATATATATGTATAAATAATCATTCCACACGTACCCACACTGAGGTCTCCGTATATATGCATGCATTCGATCCGTACATCATCTTCATCTCCCCTTCCAACATTGGCAACCTTTGCGTTTTTTTATGTGGAGCGAATCTTCCTGCAGCTGGTTGTTTTTTTTTTCCTGATCTCTACGCCGATCCCGGCCTCCAGCCCATAGCAAGAACCATTTGTCATTTGCATCCTGGCAGAGAAATAAAAGTAAATAATGCATGGTGTCCTTGTGACATGTGCTAGCTAGCTAGCTGATCGATCAGCGTGCACACTTGTCACATGACGGCGTGCAGCGCACCGGCTAGTCAAAGCAGGACATGTTTGTTCAAACACGCAAGCTAGGTACGGTAAAGGGCTAAAGGCCAAAGGTAGCTTTTTGCACGTGCGCAAAATATGTTCATTTCCCAATCCCAGCAGGGTCTTATCCACTCCTAGCCAGTCTAGTTTAGCTTACCCAGCAAATTAAAGTCAAATATTCTTGTTGGGCCTACGTGTGGACGAAGAATATTCGAATTTGTTTCCATGCATCCATGATCCGTCCATGGGAAAGTTAAGGAACTATTTGGATGAGCCAACAACTAAAGCTTAGGTGGTGGACTGAAATTTAGTTGAGCTAAAATTTAGATTGATCATTTTCAGTGGTGTTTGGATACATGGACTAATTAAAAAAAAAAGTGAACTAAAGGTACTTCGTAAATGTTGGGAAGTGATCCCACACAGATATACCGATAAGAAACGGAGGACCTTCGGCGTTGGCCAAACACCATGTGCTTAATCGAAATAAGACTGTTACAAAGGTCGCCCCAGAACAATTAGGGTTTCTACTGTTCTCTGGTCATATCGGTGTGAGCTACAATTTGTCCCCCTTTTATAGTCCGTCATACACCTAGAGGGTTCAGTTACAAATCTACCCCTTACTGACCACAACATATTCTCAGAATATACTCGCTCTCCTATTAATCTCTCGCAGGGCACCCTTGTCCTTCTCTCCGCCAATACTCTGCGTGTTGGACCTTGGGCTGGCGCCGTGTTTCGGCCTAGCTACTATCTTGGTCCAACCTCCTCCGTTCTCGGGTGAGCCTCTGTCGTCTTCCAGGGAACCCCTGTCGGCTCCGGGGAGCCTCCGGTGTTTTGGAGAGAGCCTCCGCAGCCATCCAGAGGGGGGCCTCTGTCGGTTTGGAGTAGGATCGCTGCTGCTTCGGAGGGGGCCTCCGTCGCTTTCCTTACCTGCACTTTGCAGATTCAAGCATAGGTTTCCATAACTCGATCAGTGGTGAAAAACAACTCAGGTACGTCTGGGGCTTAGAACCTCCGCGCGTCGGGGCTTCATCCCCCAATAGTAAAAAAATTCCCTAAACATAGACTTATGGACACCTTTTAGTCCACATTATCGTATTTGCCAACTAATGGATTAATGATAAATTAGATATAGAACAAAAAAAATTCACTTTTTAGTTCATATGTTTAAATATTTAGATCTAAAGTTGACTAAAGTTTTGTTAGTGGTATCCAAATAGGTGCTTCTGCCTCTGTTTAAAAATTAATATGTTTAAAAATTCACGTAGGCAAAGATGGTACTTATGTACTGTGTTTCTATACAAGATTAGTGTAAGTACCCCTTTGACCATGTCTGTGTTGATCAGTCCAGGTGCCACGCAGTTCACACGAATCTTGTCGCTGACCCACTCAGCGGCCAGGCTCCTTGTTAGTTGGTTCATGCCAGCTGCATGCGGGCAAATAAAAACAATTCACTATAACTAACATGTAAATTTTTTCATATGCACTTAGATGTTATTACGTATAAACATTGAACAAGAAAACTTTATAAAGACTTAGGAAGTTATATGCTTAGTAGAATTGTATTCTGAAATGACTTATGAATTTTTTTAAAAAAAAATAGAGTAATCTACCTTTGGCGGTGCCATAGAGGGTGAGGTTGTGGTAGGCCAGGGAACCTCCGATGGAGGAGACATTAACGACGCTTCCTCCTCCGGCAATGGACGAGTTGAGGAGGAGAGGGTGTGCGAGCTGACAGAGGTGGAAGCACGACTCCAAGTTGGTCGAGATGCACCGCGAGAAGTCATCCACCGTGCACTGCGCTACCGGCTTCGGGAGCAGCTGTGCTGCGTTGTTCGCCTGTATTAAAGGATGCATCACTACTACAAAAACAAATTAGAAAGACAGGATGTTTGATTACCAGAGGTTTCACCAGACCAGAATGTCAAGCTTGCCGTTGAAGGTGGCCTTGACAGTCTCCATGAGGCTCTCCCGGTCGGCGCGCACGGCGAGGTCACAGACGGAGACGGTGACGTCCAGCCCCTTCTCGGCCCACCGCCGGCTGCACGCCTCGAATTTTTACACAGTTGACTAAAGTTTTGTTAGTGGTATCCAAATAGGTGAATTTTTACACAGTTCATATGTTATTTATCTTTCTTCTATAGCAGACTGACTATATACATCCAACGGCGGACATGGAGCAGGCAGCTATGCAGCGGGCGGCCATACACGAGGCCTAGCAGGGTCATGCAGCCCTGCTCGACCTGTTGTCTGCCGTTGGCGCACCTGAGAATGAAGCGGGCCTTAGCAGGAACCAGTAAATGCCATCTTCCGGTTCAACCTGCACTATTTGATATCCATAGATAATGATCTTAAACTTTTTGTATAAATATGTGTACAGAAAAGGAGTTTGTGTTTTCTTACAGATATATATGCCCATGGGGCATATGCTCCCATCTCCACGACGGTTGTATTTGCATGAGTTATATTATCTCTCTTTTGTACTCGACTCTCATACCTATATACAATACATCCAGCAGCGACCATGAGGATGGAACTATGGAAGCATATAAAAACTTATGCCTCTCCATACTTTTGAAAATTAATTGGATTATTTTTTTTGAGGAACAGGAGGGGTGCGAGCCCCTACTAGATTTTATTAAAACAAAGTACTAATTAGATTATTTTAGTTTTATATATATCAAGTTATTTTAAAAAACATTAGTTAAATTTATATTTTAGAAAATAAAAATATCAAACCGCGGTGGCTAGACAGCTCTGTGTATTCCAGCTTAAGAAGATCGGTTTCATCAAATTTGATCGCCCCACCGGTCACATCGCTCGGCCCATGATTATATTTCCAGTAGCTTAAACTATGATAATGGGGAGTACGTGGTAGCACCTTGCAAGGGCGGTATAGGGCTGTGGGATATATAAGATCAGTTTTGATAATTTGGACGATATATATACATTGCCAAATAAAGTCAACACATGGTGCGGCTGGATGATACTACTCCTCTGTCCCTAAACCTAAGTCACCACGATTGCGTGCCAATAGTTTCAACTTAATTTATAAAAAAATACATATAATTTTTTATTTTTAAATAATTTATTAAAAAACTAGATTCAAATGTGTGTATCTGGTGGTACTAATTATAGATCATAAATATTAATATGTTTTAATATATATTTAGTCAGAGTTGTTTGTCGAAACGACAAATATTTAGGGACACACACTAGAATTGTAAACTACTTCTATAATATAATAAACAGCTGTCTTTGTCAAACTACAAGAGTGATCGGGAGTGCCCATATAGATGATGTAGGGCGCCGTGCTTAGTAGCAAGTTGCAAACTTGCGAATTGCAATGGTCCAACTCCATGGGATCGCCATTGGTCCCAATCCCAACCAGCTCCCAAAGCAAGGAATGGAACGGAGGCGCCAAACTCAGTTTGCATCAGCCTACCATATGAATTATTTATTCCTTCAGTTCAGACGATGTTCAATGTTGACGCCTGCTAATTTGTTATTTATGTGTGATGTGCAAAATTGACGTGCATGCGTTTTGCGTTTTATTTTATATATACACCACCCCCCCCCCCCCCCCAACCCCAAAAAAAAAAAAGAAACAGAAACCGTACGTGTTTGCACTGGTCAAAAGGCACTAGTACATGCAAAGTCTCGTTGGCGGCCTTCCCAGACTACAGACTTTGTTGTTGCGTTGTGTTTTGCGTCGTCTATTCCTCTGCCACCTACAAAAGGCACGAATACTTTTTCAAGAAAATAAAAGACGCAAAAAAGTAATATATATTTTTAGTGGAAAAAGTAATATATTGATATCGTAGTAGTGCCTTCGTCTCTGGGCCAGCCGGTGGTGTAGTAATCTGGCCCGTGTAGTAGTTTCATGCGCTGCTGCCCGTGGTAGTTCAGCGAGCCTGTCCATCAGGCTTCTCAGCCCAGCGTTGCACTTCGAATGCAATTATGGGCCGCAGCATGCCGACCGACGCAGTACTGATGCCCAAGCGGCCTAGATTGAGGCCCAAGCCCAGTCGAACAATAAATTTATTTTCCATTTTTTTCTTTTTTTGTTATTGCTAAAGTGTACAAACTTGCATCCAAATTTGAGGACCATGTCAGGACTCAGGACCACAGCAGGGTCACATGCCGTGTGAGCGCCATGATATGTATTCGCGTCCAGGATAAGAAATGGAGCGTTTTCGGCATGCCACATACAGTCATGTAAATGCATTATTGTTCATTGTGAGTGTGTTTTCTTTTTGAAGCTGAAAACTGAAGATGAAGTGATATTTGGAGAAGAACTCGATGTCGTCGCCGATCGGGACGAGGTCGAGCTTCTTGTCGAACTCGAAGACGTGCACCCGGCTGCCCGTGCTCCCGGCGTCGACTATGACGGCGTACCTCCCCCTCGAGGCCGCCGCCTCCACCGTCGGCAACGACTGCTCGGCGGCGCCGATGCAGCGATGCTGCCGGCCTTTCGCCCAAGAACGACGCCGCTACTGCTTTCAGAGGTAGCGGAGACGACGTGGAAGACGACGAGAAGCAAGGCAGCAACGCTGTCGGCGGCGAGGTGAGCCATGGCCACTGCTACTGCAATGGCCAGTGGAGGAATAGCAGGGAGGAGCCGACCACTCACTTCTCAGTCTGTCACTTCACTCAGTGTCTGAAGTTCTGGACTCTGAGGCTCTGAGCTGCAGCGTTTCAAGTCTTTAATCTTGATGAGGAAGAGCTTTGCAGGCTAATACCAAGGAGCAAACTTTTCTCAAGAGTTCCTTAAAAAAGAACATTTTCTCTCAAGAGCTGGCGTGGTATTACCTACGTACTGTGACACCAATTTCACAAGGAATGGGGTGCTAATCGAATAACTAGTGCTGCCAGTCAGCCAGTGGAGTCTTGGAGACCTGTCGGTTGTTTGTCCAATTCGAGCACGTGGACATATATAGATTCTTTTTTCAAACAACACGTGCACATATATAAACCTCAAGTAAGGTTCGCATTATATAGTTTCAAAAAGAGTTTCCCATTATGTAAGTTTCGCTAGACAGACAAGTTTTGGTTTAAGTCTTTTTTACCAACTACACTTTATTAGTGAAACTATTTTTTTCTCTGGTTTTACGAGCAGCATTACGCGTATAGCGTAATTTGTTTTGATAAACCGTTTGGCAAAACATCTCCACATATGAAACTCCTTAAAAACAAGCTCACACAGAATCGTACACAGGATCCACTAGAAATAGTTAAAGCTATCATTTTCAGCTTCCACCTTATACAAATCCTTTGTGAGAGCAGGTTTTAAGGAGCTCCTTAGGTGGAACCATTTTGTTATACCTAGTTTGGCACGAACCAGCTCCAAACAACTCTATGAGCTGGTGGTAGAATGTGTCAAACAAGACCTTATATTGTGGTCCGGTACATGGAGATAACTCTTGATTTGGTGGACATTGACACACAATCCAACACTTCCTACCACAAAAACATGAACCTTTGTAATCGCAACACCACATTTTTTTTGTAGTTACCAACCATTCACTACTCAATTAATCGCGATACAAAGGCTAATCCCTAGGTGAGAATCAAGAACACAACTAAAGAATAAGAAAGAAGAGTCACGATGACTTGTCATTTCCTTAGTGGGTTATGATTGATGCCCATAAGGAGGTTCGTCCTAGACAAATAAAATGTTTGGGCAAGAGAGACAATGTAAATGAGAACATATCAAACAATTGGCCTTTTGGATATTTCACCGAATTGATAAAAAAAGGCGTACCCAGTGCCGTAGGCTCCCGCACTGCAGGGTCTAGGGAAGGGAAAATAGCCAGCAGCCATCCCTGCACAAATGTGCAGAGGCTGGGGCTTGAACCCTGGACCTCTTGGTCACAGACGGTAAAGCTCTACTGCTTGCACCAGGGCCGCCCTTCATTTCACCGAATTGATGAAGCCAACAAATAAAATCCATGACACAAGATACCAGATTAGCATGTTACCATATATATTGCCACCATCAGCCATTTCCATGAATTGCTCTTTATGAAATCATGTATGGCCTTGAAAATCAACTTTAGCAAAAGCAAGACGTTGTGATTGATGATGATAACACAGCCAGGATCATCAAACTGTTAATGTATTTAACTGTCAAGCAGTTGACACCTTTCTTTTGAAATGTCTTGGAGTGCCTATGAGCCCAAGTAGACTACACATCATTGACTGCCTCCCACTTAAGAGAAGATTGCAAAAAGGCTAGATGTCTTGAAGGGGAAGGCTACTTGTGAGGATGCACACGGGAGAAGATTGCAAAAGGGCTAGATATCTTGAAGGGAAGGCTACTTGTGAGGATGCACACCAGCGCAGAGCCAGCCACGGACGGACGTATAAGCAAGGCTGCCGCCCTTGGTGAATATACTACTGGGCAGTGGCCAAGCTAGAGTAAATTAGAGGATGATCCACTTCTTTTATATGCGTGAAAATTTAAGTTGTAAATATGATGAAAATTTAAACCTAATGTTGGGTTTTCAAACTTTTGTGCTACAAGGTAGCTTCACCACTGCACGGGGGGCATGCCACGGTGAAGAAACCGAGGAAGAAATGATTCCCGGTTTCTTGAGTCATCAGATAGCAAGCCCAAATTGTTTACCAACGGAGAAACAATTTTCTCTCTCTCTCTTTATTAAACCATTTATCATATCATATTTTTTCTGATGCTACAGCCAATTAAGGACCTGTTTGGATATAAGGATTAATTGCTAGTTATCTAAAAAGTTAGTTTAAATTAGCTCTAGTGCATCTGAATAGGAATACTAATAAGTGGACTAATTTTTAGACAATCTTCACCTAGTTATTAGACAACTAGCTAGCCAACTTTAGATAGTTTAGGCTAGTTTTTGTCCAAGTAGTAACTTGCCGTGTGTATCAAATACTATGCTCTAAATGCTATGGAAAATGATCATAGTTTCAAGCTAAGACTACCCTAATGAATGTTTAGCCTAAACAATTGCGGCCTTGCCGGATTACCTCAACGCGCGTGTAGATGCTCTCGATATATCTTTATCTAAAAAAAGGATGCTCTCGATATATATTCGGTTCACGTGACAGCCTCAACGCTGCGCCCGCTCATGGCATTTGGCAGTTAACTCGAGGCACCCGCTCATAGTCGCGCTAGGGCTCAAAGTCCCACCAGCCTGTCTGTCCTATCACTCGACGGCAGGACAGACAGGCCTGTGGGACGAACACGTATTTTGGTCAGAGCGGCCACATCCACGCGGTCTTGACCTGCGAGTCAACGCACCCCACTCTCACTCGAAAAGCCGTTAGACTGAGACCTCCAATCCTCAGCTCGTCCAAGCCAGCAGCATAAATTTCTCCCCAACAACGACGACCCGCGGAGACGGAGAGAGAGAGTGTGAGTTATGGAGGGCGCGGCGCAAACCTTGGTGAGCAACGCCGGGCACCTGCTGAGCAAGGAGTACCAGCAGCTCCGTGGCGTCGGCGGCCGAGTCGTCGAGCTGCGGGACGAGCTGGAGGCCATCAACGCCCTCCTCGTCATGCAGTCCGAGGCCGAGGACGGCGGCGCCGTGGACCGCTTCGTGCAGGTGTGCATGAGGCAGCTCCGCGAGGTCGCCTACGACGCGGAGGACTGCATCGACCTCTACACGCTCCGCGTCGAGCCCCGGCGGCGGCCCAACGACGGAGCGGGCGTGCGCGCCTGGCTGGGACTGGGACGCGTGCTCGGGACGCTCCTGTCTCGCCGCCGCCTCGCCCGCGACATCCGCGCCCTCCGTGCCCGCGCCGTCGCCATCAGCGAGCGCCAGGCAAGGTTCGGCGTCAACCGAGACGCTCTACTGCGCCGCAGCTCGTCCCCTCCTTTCCTACTACCTGCCGCCGGCTCCTTGCCAGCAGTGTCCGCCGACCGCCGCCACCGCCTGGTCGGCATCGCGTTGCAGGCTGATAAACTAGCTGCACGGCTCAAGGCGCCGGTTGCTGGCGAGGAAGGTGAACGCCGCAAGGCTGTTTTTGCCATCGTGGGGTTCGGCGGCCTTGGCAAGACGACGCTGGCAACCGAGGTGTGCCGGCTGCTGGAAGCCGAGTTCCCGTGGCAAGCGATGGTGTCCGTGTCTCAGGCCTTCGAGCTGACCAGGGACCTCAAGGTGTTGCTCACCAACCTTCTTCGGCAGGTCGTCAAGCCCGAAACAGCTGACGACAGAGGCATCTAGGAAGTAAGTGTGTGTGTGTGTGTGTGTGTGTGTGTGTGTCTATATATATATATATATATATATATATATATATATCGAGCTTCTTCTGGTTTTCAAATTCTCTAGTGGCTTGCGTACGGCGTTATCAAAGATGCCTAAACTTTCAACAGCATCCTGAATTCCTGATAGACTATCACTCTTGTAATAATCTGTACAAAGCATGAGCTGATAGACTAGGCACTATCTTACTATTACTAATTGAAGGCCTCAATGGAGTCTCTACGTTAATTCTCACCAGACGTGCTAGAAAAAAAATAAATATTAGAAATTCTCACATCTTACTATCTTACTATTACTAATTGGAGGCCTCAATGGAGCCTCCACGTTAATTCTCACCAGACGCGTTAGAAAAAAAGATAAATATTAGAAATTCTCATATCTTACTATCTTACTATTCATAATTGGAGGCCTCAATGGAGCCTCCACGTTAATTCTCATCAGATACGCTAGAAAAAAAGATAACTAAAAATTCTCACATTAATTAAAAACATCTAGCCATTAAATCTATAGGCTCTGATGACTACAACCATTAGATCTATTTAATTTTTA
>CM041647.1:36673017-36764575 GCA_023333625.1 Bothriochloa decipiens | reverse complement strand
CAAAATCTCTGTTTCAGATCATGATACATCTTATTACTGCCTGGATGCCCTTTCGCTCCGGCCTGGGTGCCTTTGCGTGTCTTGCCACGCTTGCCACGCTTGCGGCCGGCTATTGCGGAAGAAGGCTCCCCCTTCTTCTTGTCACCTTGGCTGGCAGCCCACTGCTCCCGGGTGAGAAGGATCTTCCCACCAACGGTGGCAGGCCCCGAGAAGGGTTGTGGCTCATCACCGTCGATGACCTTGAGGTGACCTATCGCCTCTTCGATCGACATCGTGGAGAGGTCCAGCAGGGACTCGATTGAGCGAGCCATCTGCCTGTACTTCTCGGGGATGCAGCGGAAGAGCTTCTCGACAGCTCTCTCCTCGCTGTAGGTATCGTCGCCAAACTGCACCAACTTCTGCAACAGAGTGTTGAGGCGGAGAGCAAAATCATCGACATCCTCACCTGGCTTGAAGGCCAGGTTCTCCCACTCCTTCTGAAGTATCTGCAATGTGGACTTGCGGGCGCAGTCGCTGCTGATGCGTGCTGTAGCAATGGCGTCCCAAGCCTCCTTGGCAGTCCGCTTGCTGGTAAGCGAGAACTGCATCTCGGATGGGACTGCAGCGATGAGGGCATTCAGTGCCCGTCGATCCTGGTCGTAGTCGACGTCGTTGTACCGGACTGCCTCCCACATGTGCAGCACCTGAAGTCTCACCTTCATCATCGCAGCCCACTCAACATAGTTGGTCTTGGTGAGGGTAGGCCACCCACCATCGGGGCCAACGTCCCTGGCAACAGCCTGGTACCCGTGGTAGCCACTGTACCGGTCTGGAGAGAGAGAGCCACGCTGCCTACGATGGCCGTGCTCTTCCTCGACCCATCCACCGCCGTGCCGGTTGCCCTCGTGTCCCACACGGCTGTGTGCGCGCTGCTCCTGGCACTCGAGCCAAGCGTTGGCTCGGCGTGCAGCACACTTGTCCCGCTCGGGGAAGTCCTGCTCGTGGTCTAGTTCGACGTCCAGCCGCGCAGCAGCCTCCCGCAGACATATGGCCTCCAGTGCCCGCTCTTCGCGGGCCGCGTGGTTGAGGTCGCGGTTCCCTGCACTCGGAGCGCCGCCGTCGCCGTACGCGCCTCCTCCAGGAGCGTCGCCGGGTTCGTGGGTGTGCCAAGCTGCCCACTGCGCCGCTCGCCCTCGCCCTGCCTGCCTCTCCAGCTGCTCAAAGTCCGGATCGGCGCTGTCATCAGCAGAGATGGAGCTGCTGTGACTGCCGCGCTGGTCCTCAACCTCCTCTGCGGCTGCACGCGCTGCATCCGCAACTGCTGCTGCCTCCACCTCCACTCTGGCTGCTGCCAGCTCCGCTTGGGCCAGCCTCGACGCCCTCGCTGCTGCTGCAGCGGTTGCTGCCGCTGCTCGCCTGCGCTCCTCTGCCGCGGCGAGGTCGGCCTCCTGCCGACGCCGCGTGCTGGAAGCGGCCGAGTGCTGAGACTGCCCTCCTGTGGTCATGGCGCGCTGCTGCACGAGGGGCAGAGGCTGCCAAAACAGCTGCTGCTGGCTGCTGGGGCTGCTGCGAGGCAGGGAGCTCGACTGGAGAAGGGATTGCGCAGGAAATGCTCAGGCTACAGGATAGTACGGCTCCGATACCACTTGTTAGTCTGTGAGCAGGATCCTTACTCTCATCGAGAGGATCACACTTAGAGAACTCGGAGTTAGGGCAATTTTCTGGGTTTATTTCTCACATAATGTGATGCCAACCTGAGGGGTTGGGGATACATATTTATAGGGCTGCTAGGCAGCCAGACATATGTCAAGATGCTAGTCTAAGATGTTAGTCTAAGTTGACACTAAGATGCTGTCCTAGATGTCCTAGATGCACAGAGAAATATGTGTTGCGTACTACAGCAGCCCCACAGCCAACACAATACTTATCCATCACGGATCACTCACACATCTTGTTAGTTTTAGTGTGGCGCATACAACCCTTATCGATGGTGAACTCTTTGGCATGCTGTGTATGCCGCCAAACCTCAAAACTTTGTGTGTGGATTGGGAATGCTATAAGGACCGTGATGAGCTGGTCGTATGCACCATCCACAGATTTCCGGTTCTCACAGACCTGATACTTGGAGGTTACCTAACGAAAGTTATCCGATTCGAGGAAGGATCCATGACAATGCTTGAGATGCTTGAACTGGGCATTGAACACTTGACCAACCTGAAAAAGGTTACGGTCGATGGTGATGAGGACAACCGTGCACTCAGCCACGCAATACTGGAGCAGCTAAAGGCTGCGAATGATTGGTCCTCGAGGTCCAACTCCAACCAATTCCAAATTGCAGTCAAATATTCGTGATTGTCTTATCACCTTATTTACTGTTCAAAATATCAAAGTTGGTTGTATGTTTGTATCTAGTACTGCTGCTATATTTCCCTGCCCTTGAATATGTATTTAAAAAAAAATGAATTCCCATGTTGCTGTGCAACCAAGTACCTGTGTACATGGTTTTTGAACTTGTGGTTTCAGATGATCTCGGTCGTTGTAATAAGAAAAATAAAAATAGAACTTTTGCCAGCTAACGGCGGATGCTGTGACCTTATCCTGCCACAACACAAGTTCCGTACCATTCCTACTCTCAGAATTAGTCTTATCTTCGATAAAGTTTAATATCCTTTTTTTGATGAAATAAAGTTTAATATCCTCATGAACTAGACTGAATTATTTCAGAACATCTGCATGACAGAGTGATTTCTCATCTGAGATTATTACAAAAGACTAGCTTATGCGTCCTGGTTCATCTTCTTGGGTGCAACAGCTTCAATAGCAGTGCCCAGAGGCCATGCTGCCTCAACGTAGAACTCTCCATACTTCACTCTAGACACCAAAGTAATCTCCTTTGTCGGAGCCAAACCTGTATAAACCACATTTAGTTAGTTGGTTTGTTCAGAAACCTGAATATCTATCATCTGACAAGGAGACTTTGTGATATCTAGACATGCATTTTATCTGCACTTACCGAAGCCCTCCACAAGCAATGTGTATTGGTAGATGAGATCCATGCATATGTATGGCACATCATAGAGATCAGGGTACCCTGCTTTGGCTTCATCGGCGCTCAGCGAACAAACTTTCTCTGCAGCAGCTTTGAATGCCGATGGGGTGGACTTCACGCTGGGTGCCTCACTGTCAATGAATCTAACCTGCCAATTAAGTGATTCATGTGAATCATTAGGGATGAGGCCTCAAACTCCATTTTCAACAAATCTAGTAGTTGTGCAGGTTTATATATACAAGTACATTACATGATCTAGTAGTTAGCAATTCAGAAATTGCTAACTTCTATTATATATCTATACGACTATACCTGTGAAGCCTTGTCAAAGAAGAAAGATGCAACATAGAGATCGTCCTGGCCAGCTCCACCACCTCCGTTCCAGACGCCGTTGAAGGTGCAGTTCTTTGCTGTACATGGTGCACTCAAGTTTAGTGCCTTTATTATCTCTTCTCTGCACTTGTCATACACTGGGCCTTCAGGTGACGCTGTTGCGTCATAGTCCTCCCCATTGTAGCTGTATGTACCTTATGAATGATATGATAGCAAAGTCTGCTAGTTATTGGCAAAACGATGAATTGATAAACAAGGAGAGGCCGATTATGCATGTATGCCAGCATACCATTGAACCCACGCAATACGCAGTGGCTAAATGGCCCATTCTTTGCCTTCAGGATCTCTACTCTAACAGCAGACATGCCATAGTACAAGTAGCTGCAGAGGTAAACAGGAAAAGATTACTTGCACTGGTCACAAACCAGTGGCAGAGCATACATGATTACCCATGATTAGTTCAGAAAACCTTCATCATGGTAACAATTCTTTTACAGAATCATCATGGTTTAATGATTATTACTGTAATGTAGAAAAAACTGCAAACACTAAATGATGTAGCACCATCATAGTTTATTCTTTCCAGCAAAAGATAAAAGTTATTGAGATGTAAGTTAAAGTTTAAACATGATATTTGTTAAACCTGTGGACATAGAGGTTATAATCTGTCCCCTTCAGGTACTCTTTTGTAATATATGGATCCTTCCCATCAGGCACAGCTGGGGCATTTGCAGCAGTATTCCCGGAAACGGCATATGCCATTTGCACTGATCCACCCCCCAAATCGATCACACCAACCGTCTTCGAGTAGTCCCCTCCCAACTTACCTAACAGATAATTCAGAGCAACCTACACACATACATGTGCCACATGCATCATACTTTACAAGCTGAGTACCCTGAGATATTTTTGCTCATGTTTTTTTTGACAGAAAGAAAAAAGAAAAAAAAACAAGGAATTTAGATAGCACAGAAGCTAGGAATGTGTGTGCATACCCAAAGGTAAGATCCTTCTTGAGTTCCCTCGATAACAGTGATCCATTTGGGGTTGTACTGAAATTTGCTCTTGGTGTGGACAAGATCTCTGACCTGCATTCAGAAACAGTTAAGAAAGAAAATAAAGTTTGTCTGTAGAATACACACAAGACATGATTGGATTTGCAAGATGGTGGTAAGCTACCGCTTCAAGAATCTCCTCTGCCTTCTCTACTCCGATTAGTCTTAGACCAGCTGTTGCCTGCAATTTTGATAGAAATGCTTCAATTAGAGACCAAACAGGACTTTCAATAATAGAAATAATAGTGGCAGGATATATATGCGTAAGATGGCGTTAATAACTATTCACTACTAGTTGAGATGCATTGAAACGTGAACAAGTACAGATGTATATGGAGGTCTTGAGATTTTTTTTTCACTGGATGAACTTAGATAATTAATGAAGAAAACAATTTATTACCCCAAGTTTGAGCGGAGTATTCTTCTGAAGCCGGAGAGGGACAATCTTCTTAGCCTGCTCAAGAAGGGGGAGTATAGAGTCTGCAGCCTCTTGAGGTTTCCCCGCAAATGAGCTCAGACCGGGCTTTATCTGGATCATCAACAAGTCACAAAACATGCATACACAGTAACTAATTTAACAATAATCCAATCAATAACTTCGCTATGCAGAGCAAATGAAAGAAATGTTGGTTTCAAATTTATTTTCCGTCTTTCTTATTCTTATCTGTTATTATTGATAAAGTGCACATACTAGCATCCAAATTTGAGGACCATGTGAGGACCCAACAGGTCACATGCTAGGTTTTACTTTTACAAGCTTTTATTGGGTTGTTGTTGGATCATTTTCGGGATGCCACATACGGTCAGCATGCATTGTTTGTGTTTTTCCGATGCATTATTGTCACTTGTTTTTTTTTTAAGCCAATTATTGTTCACTCTTGTTCAGTCTATATTTTTTTTCTGAAGCTGAAGCTGAAGCTCAAGTGAAGTGTACCTTGGAGAAGAACTCGATGTCGTCGCCGATCGGGACGAGGTCGAGCTTCTTGTCAAAATTGAAGACGTGCACGCGGCTGCCCGTGCTCCCGGCATCGAAGATGACGGCGTACCTCCCCGCTGCTCCCCTCAAGGCCGTCTTCTCCGCCTCCTCCACTTCTGGTGACTGCTCGGCGGCGGCGATGCTGCCGGCCTTTCGCCCAAGAACGACGCTGCTACTGCTTCCAGAGGTAGCGGAGACGAGGTGGAAGAGGATGACGACGAGAAGCAAGGCAGCAACGCTGCCGGCGAGGCGAGCCATTGCCAGCGCTGCAGCAACAGCAGGGACGATTGTCAGTTGTCACTTCACTCGTGTCTGGACTCTGCTGAGCTGCATCGTACGTTTATTCTTGATGGGGAGGAGCTTTGCGGGCTAGTACCTCAAGTATCATAATTTTTTGTTCCGGCGGTACGTGCAACTTAAGGATAAAGCACACTTTTCTCAAGAAGAGGCGGCGTAGCCTAGTGACACAAATTTCACAAGAGATGGGTGCTAATCGAATTACTAGTGCTGCCAGTGGAGTCTCGGGGGTAGCTGTCAGTTGTTTGTCCAATTCGAGCACGTGCACACACACATATATATATTCTTTATTCAAACAATACGTGCGCATATATAAACCACAAATCTTGTCTGGAGAGGTTACAATCACAAAGATATGTGGCAATCGCAACACCATGCGTTTTCTACTTACCAACCGTGCACTGCTCGACTAACCGTGACGTACACAATTCCTATCGATCTGCGAATCGAACACGAGTAATTTAGAACTAGTACTAGAAAGGAGTTCTGACTTGTCATTTCTTCAACGAGTCATGATTGATGCTCGTAAAGCCATATATAAGGATGGTCGTCATAGACAAATAAAAGGTTTGGGCAACGAAGTAAATGAAAATGAGAACATATATCAAACAATGGCCTTTGGATTTCACCGAACTGATGAAGCCAACAAAATAAACTTCATGGCCACAAGATACCAGAAAGGCATGATACAAGACAAATTTTTATCATAATTATTTTGATATATTTTTTACATAATTTTATAAACAACTTATCATGGTAGCTTTTCTACATTGTAATTATAACCAAATTTTTATTCATAACTACTACTGAACAAATTATCATAAAAATTTCTCAACATTAGATCTATCTTACACAAATTTCGTATAATAATTCTATAACTTACATAATTTATAAACATAAAATTTTATTATTTAATTTTTATAACTTGTTTAGACAAACTTCTAAAATTAAAAAAATGTTTCGTAATATATTGAAGAATAAACATAGATTATTATACATTTTTCTTATATCTCTGTTGCAAGAAATCTCTCTGCTCCCTCTTTGCGACTTTGTAACAACAGGGTTGTCATGCACACTTTTTCTATGTCTCTCTATTTGTATAACAACAGGATGTCATGCACACATTTTCTATGTCTCTTTATTTATATAACAACGTGATGTCATGCATACTTTGTAAAAACAGAGTTGCTAATAGATTCCACCTTTGGATGATGATTTAATGATTATGCACATTGTAAGAAATATTAACTATATTACTTGTGAAAGAGATATAACAACTCCCATTATTATAAAAAGTTAAAATAAAAAGAAAAAAACAGAACTGGAAACTGATGGATGCAAATGACTCACTCCAAATATGAGTTTTTTTTGGACAGAAAAAAGATAAAGATTTCGGGCGTGCAGTGGCCTGCGATCTGCAGTGATGTCATGAACGTTCTGGCGGGAGAATTTTTTTTATTTTTAATTTTTTTAAAAAAAAATTTACAAAAATAATCGGCCGTTTCAAAAAATGACAGAACTAGTCGTCTACAGTGGGCGTTTTTTAAAAAACGCCCACTGTCTGGGCGTTTTTCGTGACGTGGCAAACGGCCGGCCGGCGCCGGTGCCGGCGTTTGCGGGCGGCCCCCTGGCGGCCAAAAAACGCCTACTGTGTGGGCGTTTTTTGGCGGCCAGGGGGCCGCCTGCAAAAGAGCGCGGCCGGCCGCGCCTGTTTTACGGGCGGGCCCCGTAGCAGTAAAAAAACGCCCACTGTGTGCCACTACCTCAAGGGCAACGGCTTCGCGAGGGCGGCCGTGCTGACCCTCGTTGCCGCCGCGCTCGAGATCAGGTCCTTCACCATGCTTCTCACGCCGGCGCCGGCGTCGGCAGCTGGGGCCGGTGAGCCCAAGCACGACGACGGAGGCAAGCAGCCGCCGGCGGTGGTGGTGGCCGGGGTCGGCGGCGACAGCAGCAAGGCACGTCATCAGAACCAGCAGCCTGCTGCTGCTTCTGCTCCTCCTCTTCCTCCTCAGGGTCAAGCACATGCGCTAGTGTAGACGACCTGATCGACCGGGCTTCTCGAGTCCGTTGTGCGTGCCAACTACTGCAAATGTTGATTCCTGTCGTCCATGGTTGTATTTGGCGTCTTTGTCTACGTTAGTTTCTGATGTGATTTATATCCCTAAACACTAACTATGCTTGGCTGGGGTTGTACACATAATCAGATTGTGTTGTTGGTCACACTATTATATGTTTCACCGTTTCAATCTTCCCAATCTGCTTTATTTCAGTTTTTTCTGCTATGGCATTTTTTTTAAAAAAAAAAAAACTTGATCCGGGTGGCTAGACACAGTCCTTGAGTATCTGCTGTGACATTTTGAAACAAACTAAGCATGTGGGTACGTCGAAACTAGAAGCTAGTTGGAAAAAAAACAGAACGAACGGTTTTCGCTGGTCTCTGTAGTCTCAGCACCCTGTGTTAACTTAATGATTGGTTTAAGGATCGACCGGCTATTGACTTGATCCTTTATTTTATCAAATGCATATGCTTTGCCTTGCCCTGCGAGTTGCGTTGAGTTGGGGCTAGACTATATGTGGACAACACACGTCAGAGTGTAGCATTCGTCGTTATCGTTCTGATGCGTCTTTCACGGCAAAGATACTGCCCTCATCATATTTCTCTTTTTCTCCCTTGATGACGGAATGACAAATAATTAAGGTCTTATTTGGTTTCAATGGGATTATGGACTAATTTTTAGTTCTTTGTAGTTTCTAAATTGCTAAACATAGGAACTAAAAGAGAGACTAATAGTTCTTAGTCCATTAGTCTCTCTTAAAAGGCTAATTGTGATTAGTGCTCCCTGGGTAGTCTTTACTCCCTAGCTCTAAGAATCAAACAGACCTTAAACTACTTGTGTGCTTGTTCAATAGTAATTTTTAAAGATCGTGATAACAATATTAGTACTATGACAGTTTGATGTCAACTCAGTTATTTGGTATACAGCCAACTACGTACCAACATGCTGTTGAGCTCCAATACATTATGTCATCACCTTGCTTGCCCTGATGATGAGTCGATCAATTTATATTGTTTTGCACCTCCGATTCCAGTTGTTCAGGCACCTGAAAACTAGGTCTTCCCTAAACACGTTGCAGAAGGTTAGAAAAATATATGCCTTGAGTGACTGAACTATAGCATCGCCCATTATTTTTCCCTTTTTTCCCCAAAACTTGTCCAACGAATCTTTTCCCTTTTTTTTCCTCGGGCAGGTCAAATGAATCATGGCAAGACAGACTGCACAGCAGCAGAATAATACAATCAACCAACAGATGGAAGAATTAACAATGGATAACCTGATTAGAATGGATAATCTGATTAGTCTCTTCTGTCGTGATGAGCATGAGCATTGTTTGATCGCAACCAACTAGCTGGCCGGTTGTTGTTGATCCATTCCAACCATCTGATGGATATATATACCGTTTGTTCATCTCGATCACAGCAAAAGAGAGAGCGAGACAGCTGCAGGGCGTTTCAGACATCACCTCTAGCTAAAGCTAGCTAGGACTAACAATGGCGAGTAAGGTGATGATCACCATCCTGTGCGCCGTGGTTGCATTGCTTTCGGGGGCGAGTGCTATGTTGGGGTTCATCGCACACACCACAAAGCTCACTGTAAGCATGCTTGCATTTCCATCCCTTATATATTTGCACTTGATCCATCAATATAATGTTTGCTTGCATGTTGCAGCCGGATGAGATCCGGTTCGACGAATCCACCGGCGTGTGCGTCTACCCAGCCAAGCCAGCTTACGCGCTGGGCATATGCGCGCTGCCCCTGCTTGTAGCGGCCATGGTGATCTCCACGATCTGCTTTGGCTGCGTCAAGCCACCACACGGCGGCAGCCCTTCCTGGTACCGGCTGTTCAAGGCCGTCGTCTACGGTGTCCTCTCATGGTGAGTCCAGCATCCCATGACATCTGAGTTTAATTTCTTTCAATTCGATCAGCGGATCATCGATCTGATATGATGTGCCATGGCCGGCATCGGCGTTTGATCCATGCATGTATATATGTGTGTGCAGGGCAACGGCGGTGTCGGCGCTGGCGCTCTATGTCAAGTGCATCAGGTGGAACGCGGCCACGACGCGCGACGCCGTCGCCATGGGGTTGCTCCACCTCCACCTCCGCTACGGATGCCACTACCTCAAGGGCGACGGCTTCAGGACGGCGGCCGTGCTCACCCTCGTTGCCGGCGCGCTCGGGATCATGTCCTTCACCATGATTCTCACGGCGCCGGCGCCGGCGCCGCCGGGAGCTGAGGCTGAGCCCAAGAACGACGGCCAACAGCCTGCTTCTGATGCTGCTCCTCCTCCTCGGGGTCAAGCACATGCACAGGTGTAGATGACCTGACAAGACACGCGAGTTGGGTTTTCGTTCGTGGCAACTACTGCAGTGTTGATTCCGATCGGTGATTATATATATTTGGCGCCTTAATTTTGTGTATGTATGTACATTTGTCAAATGTACCTCTGAGTTTGAGTCATTGTGTGTCACTGTGTGTAATCTTGGAACCGATCGAATGATTTATGTCCCATAAATATACTAACAGTACCGGATTGGTGACTGGTGGTGTACACATTATCAGTTCCTGTTGTTGGTAACGCCGATCGAACACTATTATATTGTTTCACCATGTCAGGCTTCAATCTAGTTTAAGAAAAAATGCTATTACATTTTGAAATGGACCAGGCATCAGAGCTGCCAACTAAATTGAGAAAAGAGGGAGGCATAGACTGGACAAACAGCAGGCTTATATACAACATATAAAAATGAGTTGATCCAGACGAGGCGACTGTAAAAACTGCCGAAAAGTTAAAATTAGATGGCCATATGATTGAGTTGAGTTGGAACTGAGTTAATATCAGCATGAACCATGGCTGCCCCTCACAATGAAATTATTGTAACATATACGACGTTGGAGAACACATATGCTGAAAGATACAATAGCAATTTATACTTGAATACACATTTCTAGCTTCAGTTGTTGACCCCTTATTGTTAACATGTGCTTAGGTTGTGCTGCTGCTTGTAGGCCCAAAGTCCATCTCATGCAGTTCCATGCCCCTTTTTAGGTGATAGTGCCTCAATAGCAGTACCCAAAGGCCACGCGGCTTCAACGAAGTACTCTCCATGCTTCACCTTGGATACGAATATGACCTTCTTTATTGACTTCAGGCCTACACAAGCACACAACAGCCACATGAATACCATATATACAAGCATTATGTGTAAAATCCATTTTTACTACAAAGAAGTTTGTGGCATGTGGAGTAAGCAATATTCAGAACTAATTCTCTACTAACCGAAACCGTCCACAAGCAATGTGTACTGGTAAGTAAGATCCATGCACAAGTATGGCACATGGATGTCCTCCACGTTGGGGTATGCAGCTTTTGCTTCTTTAACACTCATTTGGCAAACCTTCTTTGCAACAAGTCTGAACGCGGAAGGGGTCGACTTTGCACTAGGGAATTTCCCATCTATGATCCCAACCTTGTCATATATGGAGAAGAAAATGTTAACATATATACTGTGGCTATCTAGCTTGCACGCATTCCATTACATATATAGATCATAAGTTGAGGAATTATTAGTTTTAATGAATACCTGTGAGGCCAAAAAATGAAAGCTTGATGCAAGGTAGAGGTTGTCCTGGCCAGCTCCACCTCCCCCATTCCACACACCATTGAAGGTGCAACTCTTTGTGTTACACGGGGCACTCAGGTTTAGCGCATTAGTTATCTCTTCCCTGCATTTTTCGTACACTGCTCCTTCAGGTGAGGCGGTTGCATCGTATTGCTGTCCGTTGTACGTGTAATTACCTTTAAAACAAGAGTGAACGTTACATTTGAAATTTATAAAATTCTAGAAATAATAATAAAAATGAAATGCTTGTGTAAGGAAAGGTCAACATACACACCTTTGAATCCACGCAACATGCACAAACTAAATTGTCCGCACTTTGCATTTAGAATCTTTACTCGAGCTGCAAAAGCACCATAGTGCAAGTAGCTGCAAGAAAAATTAAAGGTTCTCGGTGATCATACCTTGCACACAAGCTAGCCTTTTATCCAAGCTAATGCTATATATTCATACCTGTGAGCATAGATGTTATAATCTTTTCCGTTGAGATACTCTTTTGTAACATAGAGGTCATTTCCATCCGGTACTTTAGGAGCCTTTGCGGCATCATTTGCAGAAATGGCATAGGCCATTTGCAAGGATCCACCTCCCATGTCAACTACACCGACAGTCTGAGAGTAATCTCCTCCCAGTTTATCCAACAGATAATTTAGAGCAACCTACACATCGTACCAAACGTCATACGCTAGCAAAATTGTAACAAATGGCACATGTACATACAAAACAAAATAATGTAGAGCCTGCGTTATGAGGACGGGGTGTCAATATATATGCATGACTGCCAAAAACTAAGTCATACCCATAGATAAGACCCTTCTTGATATCCTTCAATAACATTGATCCAATTAGGGTTGTATTGGAATTGGCTCTTGGTGTGAACAAGATCCCTAACCTGTATGTAATTTGGAAAATGTTTATTAGTCCTTCAGTTAATATATATTATCATAGTCATGTCTGTTATGATGGTGTGTGCCAAGTGCTGACCCATAGGAAATTACGGTACAATATATTACCGCGTCAAGAATCTTGTCAGCTTGTTCGTCTCCGATAAGTCTCAAGCCAGCAGTTGCCTGAAGATTTGATTTGGTACATTAATAAAATAGAACATTAGGGATATACAAAGAAACTTTTGGTATTGCTAATTTTGGTGGATATATAGCTTCACACCAACTTTGCTTCAAATATCTGTTTTCTAGTGCTACATATGCAGCCCCTTGATTTTGGCAATTAATAACAAAATCTGTAAAGGTTAGATCCACTATTCCAATTCATCATAGTGCACATTTTTTATAATGTGATGATCCATCACCTATATAATAATCTTATTACTGTAACATCTCGTCAACAGGTGACTTACTTGTTGAGTTCCGAGAAGGATATATATGCATTTCATAAATGATCTTCATTTATATCTATAGTGTTACTACGCTTAACGAAAAGGTAGCAAAGTTTTTTTTTTTTTCACATACTCCAAGCTTAAGAGGGGTTTTCTCCATCAGCTGCGAAGGGACAACCCTCTTGGCCTTGTTGACGAGAGGTAGTATGGAGTTTGCAGCCTCTTGGGGTTGCCCACCAGCATATGAGCTTAGCCCAGGCTTCACCTGCATGCAACCAACAAACAAAGCCGAGAAAATGCATCATGTATCGAAATCCACGTATATATACATTTTGTACTACCTGTAACAACAGCATATACACTCTCGTTAGAAGTGTACACAACTACAACTACACATGCACTGGCAGCTTTTGTTCTTGTGATGAGGCTATACCTTGGCGAAGAACTCGATGGCGTGGCCGATCGGGACGAGGTCGAGCTTCTTGTCGAACCTGAAGACGTGCATCCGGGTCCCCGTGCTGCCGGCGTCGAAGATCACGGCGTACCTCCCCGGCGGCCCAGCAGCCACCGCCGGCTCGTCGGCGGCGTCGTCCATGAAGAGGAGGCCCGCCTTCCGACCGAGCACCGCGTCGGCAAGGATCACTCTGGGATACAAGAAGGCCAATTGCAGGAAGAGGAGGAGCACTGCTGCTGCCACAGGCGCTGCCATTGATAGCCACGCTGCCACTGCTGCGCGCGTGCTCTTGTCGATGCATCCTAGTGGTGGTGCCCTGCTCGCGCTTTTAAACTGTGTCGCTCCATGGGAGGTTTTTACATGGGAGTGAACGACCTCACAGCAGGTTACAGCAATGAGCCATGTCCCGTGTGTAACTTGCAGGTATGATCATTGACATTGCCTACAAAAAATTGTAAAAAAATTCATTGCCTACGCAATGCAAGCTTAAGCATATATGTTACACAATTATTTGCTCTGCATATGCATTTCACCGATCTCTCACGTTCTCACATGCGAGCACGTTCATGTTTAATTATCACGTATTTTCTCCCTTTATCATACATTATTAGCTTTATGAGATGCTTTAATGAAAATGGATGCATGTCTTTCTGGCTTTCCATGGTGGGTCTTTTTACCAGAAACAGAACATGTGCGCCAGAACAAAGTGGAGGTCTTTCGCTCATTAGATTACGCGTAAGCTTTTTTAAAAAAAGAAATTGTAATCTTCTATGTGAGATTACATGCTGTATAGTTTATTTACTACTAAAACGCGTGTCTGGAATAATCCTTTGTGTGTGCGTTTGCTTTCATTCCACGTTGCTTCACTCCCCTGAAATCTTGCCTGGCATAATGTTTTTCAAGTCCCAAAGCTTGGTTGTTTCAACAAAAATCAAAATTGAATTTATGACTCCTTTTTGGGTGAAATCACAAGTTCTTTAGTGAATTATTTGGAGCTGCATGCACCAGAATGCAAAGGATTTCAGACTCCTGTCGCGTGCAGCACGTATAGGCTCTTTTGTGTTTTCTAGTCCAGCTTAAAGGAAGGAAGGAAGGAGAGATGTCCTGTGAGTGCTTTGTGAAAAGAAGAAACGAAGAAACTATGTGTAAATCCCAATGAAATCTCAAATTATGTCGTTATATGCTTTGGTTATTACATATATACTTAGTTGCTTACACAGTAAGGTACTAATATGATCGAGCTGATGAGGGTAACCGATCCTTATCTTTAGGGAAGAAAACTTAATCAAATGGGTGGTGGTGGAGATCACACCTGAGGGATTGGCCAAACAATTTTAGAATCGATTAATTAGTATGACACATAAAAGACCATACTACCCTTTAGTAATTGGAGTAGTTTCACATTTAGGCTAATCTCAGTGGTGAGTTTTATAACATTGTTTGCAAAGCTGCCATGTCACACTAAACTTGGATGAAACATCTATTCTAGATGGAGAGTTTCATTATGTGGATTCACAGGCATTTAATTTTATGACTTGGTATCGCGCCACGAGAGTTTCATGTAGATGAAATTCATTTCTTCTCTTTCTTCTTAAATACCCATCGGAAATGTCTGGCTGCTTAATTAATGTAAATGAAACTCATATGACACTCCCACTGAGACTGGTCTTATCCGAATTGCACTGCAATTATAGCATAGTCTCACTTATCCGAGTTGTACTGTAATTATAGCATTTAATACATCCATCAAATTGCAGAAACTCGGGCATGGATTGGTGGAAAAGATGGAGAAGGGAGGGGGTGAAGTAAATAAATGGCCTAGTGGACCATTCGATCCCCTATTTTTTTTTATGCTAGGAATATATTTTATTCATGATTATTCAGCTTGCTTCACCTTATTCTCTCTCACTTTGCATGACATGATAAATTGGGAGTTGTTTTATAAGAGTATAGGATAAAAATAGACGCCAATATAGTATGTAATAGAAATTCATTCTAGTAGTGGTCTATATAACACAAATGGTAGTAGAAATGCTCTTATTTCTACTAGTGGTTTACTTAGGCTACCGTATCTACAAATAGGTATTTTCACTAGAGTAACTAACTAAAAATCGCCATCTCAATCAAAATGGGGAAACTTTAGGCCCTATTTTACTAGGTGAATTTCCCACGCGTTGCTACGGGAATTCTAAAATGATCATAGATGAGCATTGGATGGATGAAACATAGACTAAACTATAATATTTTTAGATTACTTAGTAAGGAGAATGGAGTATGATACGAATGCGTTGGTGGGCAAATTTTATAGAATGATGATAGCAAATGATAGCAGCTCTTTCCATTAAAGAGTGACATAGATATCACAGGATGCTTATGATTGACCGTAAAAATGGAAGATAAATCTCAAAATACTGTGAGTTGTGGAGCTGAAAACAACAAGTATATGAGATTGCCTTCAAAATTAAACAACTGCATCCGAAGATGCACTGTGCACCTGTATATGTCCTGGCGACAGGGAGGAGACGAATGCATACGCTCCCTTCATGGCCTTCTCTCTTGGAAGTGGAAGCGGACGCATGCTTCGTATGACCATGGCATGCATTAGATGAAATGCTTGCCACCTGTATATATGCATGATTTATTGTTAAACCATTTATGTTTCGTGGGATGTGCATGCATGGCAGATGAGAGGACGTGCGGTGGCATGGTAAACGAATGCAATTTAACTTGGTGGGATACAAGGTGGAGGTGGATGGTTTCGTAGTGGACCTGTGGGTGGATGATGATGTGGTTGTGGGCCTCTAGGATGACATGGCTTCACCAAATCCTAAAGAAATAGACAGTGGGCTTTAACTTTATATGAGTTTAGCTAACTGGCTTGTACTCTAATGGTAGGACGCTCCAGTAGGACGCTAGCCACCAGGGTCTAAATCCTGGTGCTCGCACCTTTTCTTAGGTTTTTTCTAAGAATTAACCGGCGTTATGCGTTAAGTGGTAAACGACGTTCCCGTCGACGACGAGGCGTCAGTGGTGACTTCGGGAATCTCCAGATCTACCGGGTGCTCAGTCCTTCGGAGGAGCTCATAGGGTAGGGGTAGGAATTGCGTACGTGTGGTTATAGAGGTGAGTGTGCGTGCGTGTTATGAGCGTCTGTGTTGTGCTGTGTAATTCTTAAAAGAAAACTTTATATGAGTTTAAGATTAGTTATAATTCCAGGTACCGCCATGTGGTGATATTTTGATTGGTCACCATTTTTACTAGCGAGTTAGTATTCGGCACTATAGCTCAAAAAATTAATCATACATTTTCCGTATATAAAAAAGAAACTCATAAGAGTTAACTTTTATATGACAATTGTAGCTTTTATGTGGTCTGTAATTCGGCTTTGTATTTATTACTTGTTTTTCATTTGGTTCGCTTGAGATCATTTTATTATCGACAAGGCATTGGGCTAGAATTAACCTGATGGGCCGAGCCCGACATGTTTCCCTCTCCCGAATTGATTTGGTGAATGTAGTTTAATTTGGTGCATTCGTTTGTTTTTTCAGGTGCAGCCGCTAAGCTTTAGCTGACTGAGTGAATTGATAAAGCTGTTGTAGATATGGGATAGTTCTTCGACAACTTATGAGGTAATGATCTGAATATCTGATCCACTTTGCTTGCGTCTTGTTGCCGACCCGATCATTTGCATCAATGAATGCCCAAGTGACTGACATATATCCCCAGGTGCAATGATCTCTTCTACCTCACGACACTTTCCCTGGCTGTTTATACACACAACCTACAAATTCAACGTACCACTCTTTCAGATGTTGAACCGTAATATCACAGGTGCCTCGTCGCCTATTGTCACTAAAAAAGAAACATTGTAAAATATGAAACAACCTTTTTTAGGAAAATATGGACATACATACTAAGTCATCGAGGACATGATGGATAACTCGATAATTTGCATTTCCACCGAATGAAATCTAACCAACTAAGCTATACACTTTGTTCGCTAAGCCTTGCGATTCTAACAAGTTTACTAGCGTAGATACACATTTTGTCTCGAATTTGAATGACAACATTACAATAGGGATTTCTCTATTAATGCTAGTGACAACTTGTTTATGAGCCACCTGACACCACCTGACCTGGCAGCGTGTCGGGTTGGATTTAGACCATGATTTTAAATCAGTGGCCTGACGTGATCGGTAAACTGCGAAAATGAAACCTGAGAAATAGGCCAATCTGATTTTACCTGCCAATGCATCGGATCAGACTGCTGTTTGCGCTGGTTTCAATGTGTACCGTTGAGCTCGCTATTTGCGCTGGTTTCCTCGAGCCAGACAAATGTCCTCTCGTGGATCATCCAAGCAGAAGCCGACCCCTGGATTGAAGCTAGAGCGAAAGGACTTCGAGCGATGGCTCAGCTTTGATTCTTTGTTTTTTTTTACCCCCTTTGTTATTGTCTTTTTAACTATGTAGTCCCACAATAAGCTTGATGTCGGTCACCGGCTTTCTTGTATATATACGCTATTCCTTCTTAATACAATCATGCGTATTCTAGAAAAATAAATATGTACCGTCGAGCAAGAAAGACACCGCCACCTTGGTGTCCGTGTCTCTGATATCATGAACATGTTGGTTGAGAATGGTTGTATGATGATAGCGACACGATAAGGCTTCCTACTTGCTTTCATCAACTCAGACAGTGAAGATTCATGTCAAAAAAAAAAACAAAAAACAAAAAAAAACTCAACAGTGAAGATAAGGTGTGCATTGTGTTTGTGTCCGCGCGTAGTCTTTGGTGTGCTGACTGTGCGAGAGAGCCTTTTTAGTTCCTCCTTATCGGCTGGACTGTCTTTAATAATATTTCGTTACAAGAAAAAGGACTGTCTTTAATGATATTTCATTACTAGAAAAGAATCTATGTAACCCCTGCTATTGGAGGTTGTGTACTTCATATCGGTCAAGGCAGTTTTGAACTACGCCTGAAAAGTGTCCAAATCGGTTAAGGCAGTTTTGGAGTCAATTTCACCAATGTGGCATATTACACCGGTGCCGATTTTGTATATCCTTGTTTTTTTGTTTAGGGTTGTCACTATGGGTCTATACTTTAATGTGTGCCTTGTGGATGATATAAACACATCACCTAGCTGAATTTGTTTAAGGTTAACAAAGTATGACTATTTTATAACACAAAGTGTGTTGTAACCTAATCTCTTTAACCCTACTACAGAACAAATTTGTTTTAAAAGTAAATTGGGGAATGCAAATAGATTGGAAGATTTTCTGCCACGGGATATTAAAGTTTTTTTGAAGGCAGATATATTAAAGTTATTAGTTTTCTCTAGAGCACGGAAACATTTTATTATTAATTAATGAGTCTATTGAGGTAGCAATGTCCAGGTTCACGGAACCATTGTTCCCTGTTTATTTAGCACAACAAAAATCCTTGGTCAATTGAGAAATTGTCACAAAGAGAAAATTGTTCCTATTTTTTGGAATGTTCTCTTAGCTTTACATGAAAAAATATTATTGGTTTTTGAGAATATTATATGTTGAATGGCTTCTAGCTTCGATAAAAATGTTAAACCTTAAAAAAGTATAAGAGTTCCTTTTACTTAAAATATAATTTTTTTTTACTTATCTATAACTCTTATAAAGCAGAACTCTACTAGTTGTTTCTCTTAACATGCAAAACGTTTATCTCAATAGTCCACTATCATATGCCACTAGTGCGAGGGTATAAACCCGTATACCTTCATGTCTAAACGCGTACATATGATGGTATGCTTGCTTCTTGGGCTGAATACTATATACCATACTTACTAATAATGTATAAGGATGGGCCCCTTGGCCTCAAGGGCCCTGTTCGGCCGCTCCGCTGGCACCCCCTAGGGCCGGACTGTCTAGAGGACAACTCAGGTCATATTTGAACTCATACCAATACAATCCAACAGAGCACAAGATGTAGGGTATTACGTCGAAGACGGCTCGAACCTGGATAAATCTTGTGTCTTGCATTTCTGTTGACATCTGGCTCGTAGTCTAAGCGCACCCTCGCTAATCATTTACTGCCATAGGTATACCCTTGCCAGACTATCGTCGATATTTCGTCGACAACTAGCAAATTTTTTTGACATGCAAAACGTCCATCTCACAGTCCATTAGCATTTGCCATTAGCAATTTCTCTTGACATGCAAGTTTTTTTCACCTCAGCAGTATACTATCATTTGCCACTAGCAATTGCACTTGATATGCAATATGTCAATTTTAGCAGTTCACTGTCATTTGCAATTTAAGTTAACTAGCACAAGAATTATGTTATACAAACATCATTCACTATGGATACAATCTCTTCGTGGTAAAAAATTTATGCATACTCCCTCCATACCTGTAAAGCAAGTTATTTAGAACATTGACACGGTCTCCAAAACATAACTTTAACTCCTTCTGTAGTCAAAAATATTTATCAAAAATGATAATTTTCTATTTCTATTAAAATATATGGTTTTCTAATTTTTAAATTCAACAACTTAAAAGTTATTCATGATTTATATTTCCAATATTTGACTGAAACCTTGTCCTAAACGACTAGCTTTACATGTATGGAGGGAATATATTATATCATGTTCCAGCCTTACCAATACCATACATAAATCTTGTAAAAGAACAATCTACTTATATAACAACTAATTCTTATTAGTTAACATTCTAATTCTAATCTATTTATATTCTTCCTTCGTACCCGCATAGAGAAAATTTCATAGTTTACAATATGGTGCTATATACTCATAAATGTTATTGTAGTTGTTTTTGCTGCTGTTGTTGCCGCCACCATCGATCCATGAAGAGGAAAGATATGAAATCAAGAACTAAGAAAAAATTCTTTTTTAAAAAAGGAAAAAAGAGAGAAAGAATATAATAAAAAAGGAATTTGCCAAACAAAAAATGTGAGAAAAAAAAAACGGCCCAGAAGATGGCCCGTGCGCTGATCCCCTCTTCCGAGTTCCGACAACCCCTTCGGCTCCGCTGCGTCCGCTGCATTCCTCCGCTCCGCGTGCATTCTTTGTCTGTCTCGCTCGCCCCCCTCTCGCTCTCCGACGACTGGTGGTCGGCCGCCGCCGTCCAAAGCAACGCGCTGAGCCTTTCGTTGGTCTCTTCGCCGACGAGCACGCACGCACCAGGTAGTCCCACGCCTTCTCCTCCCTTCACGCTGCGCGAAGCTGAGCGCCGAAACCCTAACCTCAAGCTATTTAGCTGTTTGATTAACAAGCCTCTGATCCGAGCTTCGAAGCTTTTCGCAAAAATTATTGGCGGATCCGCCCCTGGCTTGGTCGTTATCTTTGAATTGCTGCTGGTGCTAGCTTGGTTGTGTAGTAGATGTTTTTCGTAGTAATCTGAAGGACTAAGAACAGGCCTGTAGAGGGCAAACTGGACTGACTTTATCCTGTGTTAATCTTTCAGTAGATAGAGGAGCTATTTTGTTCAGGGAGCCACCGGAAAGCAGACTTGGTTACAATCTATTTTATCTGTAATATAACAACTAACAGATAGCATTTCATGACATTCACATGGCTCTAGTCCATTTCTGTTTGTATTGATGTTCATAGCATTGAATTTAATGGTTTGCATTTTGCTCTTCTGAATGCAGCGAAACCACTGATATAGTGTCACATAGTTCTCTGCGCCTTTTTTCTGGAAGTAATGTTTGCTATTGTGATCTAGAATGTAGGATATCTTCAGTTTTGTCTAGATGGAAAGTATGCTCAAAGAGAAATAACAAAAAAACTGATATATTATTAGTTATGTGTGCATACCAAAACTTGATGCAGCTAATGTGTAGTGTAACTAAGATCTAATTTACTCATCATTGTTGAATCTGTGTTTGCATCAGACCGGTGCCTGAATTTACGCATGATTTGTTTTGTAGTATATATGTTACTACCTCCATCCCAAAAAGAACATCACTCTCCTTTGTCCTAAGTCAAATTATTTTAAGTTTGAGTAAGCTTATATAGAAGATTATCAACATTTATGATACAGATAGGTACATCATGAAACTATATATTTCACGATGAATCCAACGACGCTTGTTTAAATATATGAATATTGATATTCTTTATATAAACTCTGCAACCTGAGATAGTTTGATTTAGGACAAAACTAGAATGCCATTCTCTTTGGTGTGGGTAGAGTACTAGTTTATTGCATGTAACATTCTGTGTATATGTTTATGTGTTTGTGTATGGACTGCCCAGTTTTTCTTTTCCTATCTGTTCTTTCCATGTTCATTACTTGTTAGAAACTTGGAACCAAGTATTTCTTATTTACCTATTGTTTAACGTGTTGAAATTCAAAGGCAATTTTCCACACTGGAAAGGAAGGACAATCAGAGCCAGAAGCCCAGAACTTTCTTCATAAACCTGAATAAAGGACATGCGATGTATGTTATCCCTCGGCTCTCATCTTATTTGCAATCTTATTATTTATATCACTTCACAACCACAATACGCGGTATCATTAATGCTTATATATGTGCAGTAAGGAATACAGACAGGGCAACACGTAGCTCAGGTCGTTGCAGTAATTCTGTTTCATGGATCTCTGAAATTAAAGATACATCTAATGTGACTGTAAGAAAGAAAAGGGGGAGAAGAGCACCTCCATCTTCTAAAAGACTGCATGATGAAAGGGTGGATAAGGCGATTGAAAGTGATGATGCTGTTGACAGTGACAGCGATGATACAAAAGGACATGTTGGCAAGGGTCAGCCTAGTGCACACATCGAGGAACATGTTGATGGGAGAACTGGTGAGGATTTAGTAAAAGCAGGCCACTCAGGTAATTCTTCCGATGGTCCATCCTCAGCTTCAGAAGAACAGGACCATTCATCAAACTCTAAAGACAAGCTCCAAAAAGCTAGGTCTCAAAACACAAAGAAGGTTTTTGGAAACTTAACAAAGAGCAAGCAAGGTGCATCTCATTTGGAACAGGAAGGTGCAAATGAAGATGGGTCTCATGTTCAAGTCACTGCTGTGTACAAGGATATTGATAAAGAAAGTTCTCAAAAGATTAGGGATGATGTGAGTTTCTTGCTTTTTTTCTGGTGTTTCTCGTTTTTACATATATTACCAGTATGAAGAATGCCTTGAGAAGTTAATATGCATCTTGAAGTGATTTATTTGCATTTTTGTGAACATATGATGCATCAGAATGAATCCTCAGTTTGTATTAACCACAGAGTTTGTTGTAAATGGTCTATATCGAGCAGGCATCCGATGCACAAGTGGATACAACTTCATCTGATGATAAAAGTTCAGAAGAAGTTGAAGACGTGAGTGAGAACCTTAAATTTCTATTTTTTGTGGTTTGCTCTACCTCAATTGGTTGCATTTCGGTTGGCTTGCCTTATTCTTCTTTCATTGGATAATGCCTGTATTTTTGAATCACCTGCAACTGTGTAACCTGTTTCAAAACATAGGTGAAGGTGTGTGACATATGTGGAGATATTGGTGAGGAGGAGAAGCTCGCTGTCTGTAGCAGATGCAATGACGGTGCAGAGCACACGTAAGGCCTTCGCTGCATTACTTTCTTTTTCTCTGTACTAATGTTCATTTACATTTGATGGATTGCATATGCTAAAGTTGCCCATTTACTGTTTTATGGTTTTTAATTGCTGACTGCAAGCTAATGGCACAATTAGCATGCCAGAACACTAATAAGTCTAAACAGTTATTATCTTTGTCTATACATCTCCTGTCAGGGAACTCTTTTGAGCACTTGTTTCCGTTATGTCTTCTCAGACATTGCATGCGGGAATGAGTATGTTTTAATATCTCTTTGCTTCAGGTATTGCATGCGGGTAATGATGGAAGAAGTTCCAGATGGTGAGTGGTTGTGCGAAGACTGCCAAACTGCGGTAGAATCTGAAAAGGAGAATAGACTAGAAAAATCTCAGGTGAAGGTTGGTACTTCAAAAGAGCTGCCCTTTGAAGGGGAGAAAAACAAACCTGCCATTTCTGCAAAGAGCAGAAGTTCTTCTGACTCTGAATTGAAGGCTGAGAATATAGGGAATAAAGAATCAGATACCACAAATGAGGGAAATGATACGGTCAAAACCAGGACGGAAGAAGATGCTGCATTGACATCCTCAATTAGAGATACTATTACTGAAACTGGTGGCTTGTACAAGGGTGCTGACTCCAGAAAGAGAATGCAGCCATCACACAAGATAGTCATGTCTGATGCCGACAAAGGAAAGCAACCTAGCCATCAAGTGGCAACTTCATTGGCGGTCAATGCTCTGAAGAATCAGGCACCACAGTCTCGTGGTAAATTGTTAATCTATTCTTTCAGATTTAAACTCACTACACAAAATCTTTATGTTCAACTTATGGTACTTTTAGGGCTTGCCCTGGTGGCATGCAATCAAATGAAACTGTACTAAGCAAGGTTTAATGCAGGTCAACTTTCCAAATCCACTTCTTTCAACAACTCAAAGGTTCCGAAAGTGAAACAGCTATTGAGTGAAGTTCCTCAGAAACCAAAAATTTTGAAGGAATCTTGGTCTTCTATTATCAGTAAAAAGGAAGGGCCAATCAGCATGACTACTAAGTCAGCGACCTTCAAAAAACCTAAGCCTTGTGAGCCAGCAAACAAGGCAAAGTCTTCCATCTTGTCACCTGCCGAGGAGCCAAGGGCAACGAATCAGTTGGTGAGCCATAATGTAACAAATGGTCAGTGTTCTTCTATATTGGGGCCTCCCTCTGCCACAGCATCAATGGTTGCTCCTGTTCCAAAAACTGATACCACAGCTCCGCTTCTCTCTACAAGCAATAACATGGTTGACTCAAATAATTTAGGTGCTGTTCATGTACAGGGTGGTCAAAATTCTCTCGGTAAATTTCCTTTCCCCCTTCCCCTTGCATGTCATTTACCTTATGACACACTTCATGTATTTTCCTGATTAACTCTAATTTGTTTGTTCAGGAAACAGTGAGCTAAAGAAGCCTCCTTTAGCAAAAGTGTCGGGAAATATGATGCTATCTAATGCTGAAAGATCCTCAGGTGGAATTCTTGGTTCTGGTGCTCATAGAAAAGTGATTCAAAATTCAGATTCTTCACATAGGGATACTAAAATAAAGGACCAAACTGGCTTCAGACAGGGTGCTGCTAGCAGCAATCGGACAATCCGTTGCCAAAGATGTAATGAAGCGGATCATTCTGCACAATTTTGCGGAGTTGAAAAACTTCGCTTGTCTTCAGTAAAACCGTTGAGTGAGCAAAACTTGAAAGATGCATCTGCCAAAAGAAACAAGGGAGAAGAAAATCAATCAGAGCATATCGCAAAATGTGGTACTTATCAGAATGCGATAAATGGACCTAAAGATGTTTTACCTGCCCCATTCAGCCATGTGAAGAAGTCCTCATTATCACCTCGAGCTAATGTTCAGGATATGGGATATATTTTGTGCATCCCTGGGAGCACAGTAGATTATAGCAAGCTGAAAGATAATCATCCATCTCTATCTGCCACAGCAGGAATCTCTGCTGATAATGGTTGCATTATGCCAAATGATCATAGGGATGAACCAGCTCAAAGTTTTTCAGCTGGTGATGAATCAATGGCTTCAGCTGTCCCTGAACTGGACTGGATATGGCAGTATGAATTTTCCTTTCCGTCGCATTTGTGAAATTATTAATTTACTTTACATTTTAAATGACTTAGTAAATTACTAGACATTCCATTGCCACTCTACCATCAACTATGAAACTACTTTATTGATAATGTTTTCGCATGTTTTGTGTGTTTTGTGTTTTGTCATATATATGTGTGCTTTGTGGTTCATCCCAGTTTTGTACACCTGATCATCACTCAGCTTGTATTATTTGATAGCCATTATACAATTTCCTCAATGTGTTTATTATATGCATTTTAAACTTTTGTATTTCAACAGAGGTGGTTTTGAGCTGCAGAGGACTGGAAGATCACCAGAGCTGTGTGATGGTTTCCAAGCCCACTTACCATGTTCTGCTTCACAGTTAGTGCTAGACGTAGTTAAGAAATTCCCTTCTAAAGTCCAGCTTGAGGAAGTTCCTCGGCAGAATTCATGGCCAACACAATTTCAGGAAAATGGTCCAACTTATGACAATATAGGTCTTTTTTTCTTTGCTAGAGATGTTCAGAGGTGTGTTGTTTGCAGTTTTTCCCCTGATTCATATTTTGCTTCATTCATATGTTTTTTTTAATTTGAAATTCTAACACTTCTATCCTTTGCAGCTATGAAAATCACTACAGTAAATTAGTTGAAAATATGCTGAAGAATGATTTAGTTCTCAGAGGAAGTGTTGGTACTGTTGAGTTGCTTATATTCCCTTCCAATATCCTGTCAAAGAACTTCCAAAGTAAGAACCCTTCAGCTAGTGGAAGTGTCATATTATCTCATGCTAGGTTTTAACTTGATTGATCGTATTCTTATTCTATCTCAGGGTGGAATATGTTCTACTTTCTATGGGGTCTATTCAGAGTTAGCAAAAAAGATTCCTCTAACCTCCCGTCTTATGTATCCACAAGTAGACTAGAACGAAATATTGAAGATGGTCCCCAGGCCATGGATTGGAGTACATCTTCTGTGTCATCTACTCATTCATTCTCACAAAACAAGAGTGTTCTTGCCGAACTGGGCCCCAATTTGGTAAAGTCAACTAATTTTGTACCGAGTTTGGAAGCCGGTAATAAGGTGTGTTTGGATGGAGAGAACTCTTTGAATCAACCTGTATGCAGAAGTGCTCTAAATGATCACCTAGATTCAAATGCAGAAACAGGTTCAACAATTAGCAATGGTGCTATGGGTCCCTTTGCCATGTCTGTGCAAAGTAAACATCAGGTGAATTTTTATTCCTTATGGCACTTGCTTTTTGAACATTTTCTCTACACTAGTTGTGTTTTTTTCCTCATATATGTAGGAGAGCTGTGTCAGTGCATTAAGAGAAAAGTGTAGAATAACACATGCCACATTACCTTACACCTTTAGTAATTTATGTATGTGGCACTCAAACATTAAGTTGACCATAGATGAAGTTTATGTTACTATGAGCTTTCTAGAAAATTCCCTAGTCACTGATTCAGCTTATGGGCGTTCTGCCAATATGTTAAATTTCCCTACCCAACTTGAGAGTTTTAGATGCCAGCTTGACAGCTGGCATTTCACCTTGTTTTACAGCAACATTTAGATGATGACACATATCAGTATCTGAATGTAACATTTTGTTGTGGATGTGCAGAAACCTGATTATCCAGAACACCAAGATAAAATGAAGGGCACTTTTGGTGGTAATGTTAGTGAAAGAGATTTTGATGTGAACACGGTGCCTGTTACTTGTTCTGTCTCCTTAACCCACCTTCAGGAAGGTAACTAACATCGTTCCCAGTTATATTAGCAAGTAGGAGTTAATTATTTATCACCCATGTTTTTCTAATTTTTTTTACTTGTTTGGTTAAAGAAACTGGCAAGGTGAGCACAACCATCAACCTTAATGACGCAGACAACCTTATGGATATAGACCATGTAAATACTTGTGAGGTTAACACAGGTGCACTGGATCATTCACATGCATCAGGTGGTGCAAATAAAAGTGGTTTTGAGATGGCCAAAGTAGCCGATGAAGTCAATGAAGAACCCAATCATAAGAAAATTAAATTGGATAATGTAGTGCCTATGAACTTTGGTTCGTGCGAGAATGCCTACAATGGAAGTTTATCATCTAAGGTGCATCCCCTTTCAGCTTCCTCTGTGAATGATGGCACTAGCAATAAACTGATGGCTGGAAGCTCAAGCAGTGATGGAAAGTGCGTGTTTCCACTTGATCTAAATGCAGTGGGTGATGAGAACATTGTAAATATTCCATCTTCCGATGATGAAGAGTTGCCGGAACCTGTTCCATTACAGGCTGGAAAGCAGACCAAGGGAGATTTAGCCCTCTCACTTGCATTTCCATCAGGGAAGGAACTAGGTAGCAAACCAGAATTCGAGCCACAGAGAAAATTACCTGAGAGGAGCAATAGGAATAATGCATCATCTATTTGGGGCCAACAGTGATGGCGAGTTGCCCGTGCATTCCTGATGTCTTCTGGTCGGAGACAAATGGTTGAGGGCCCTGTCGAGCACAAAAGGAATCACCCAGAGGATCATTGTCCTGAAACAGATGCACTTCGCAATTTTGCCTTGTGGCAGTGTTAACCTCAAATGGTTGACGCCACATCCATCCGGATTAAAAGCTGCAATGAGCTCCAATGCTCGGACCATGGGGATTTGGTTCAGAACGAGTGATCTGGTGCTCCAGAGTTTAGAGCCTGATATTAGTGGTTAATAAAAACATAAAAAAAAAAGAAATCTGCATTGTAAATCGCGTGTGCATTTTTGCCCGTGCTTAGGTCCGACGATTAGATGGTACCAAGCTCGAGAGGTATTCGATCGCTATTGATAGATTGTTGGTCGCCTTTGTTCATTTGTTTCTTTTGAATCCATGAATTTTGTGTAAAATTTGCCCTAACCCGTTCAGCACTACACTGGATTAGCCAAATACACTAATTCCGCATGTCACTAGCCATGGTTGTTTATCAACACTAGTAATGTTATATCTCTGAAGGAGCTCTGCTTAGCAATGTAGTGGTAGGCTGATCTGTGCATTATTGTCTAGACTAGATATAAGCCCGTGCATTGTATGGGACGATTAACTTTTATCTATGTCTAGGATGATGAACTTTGCTTGTGGTTTATAGACGGACAATTAAGAAATATCTATCGTTGGAGACCTTTTTTTCTAATATAATAGCCAAATTTCACTTGACAAAATCGTTTGAAGAGTCTCTTGGAGATGCTCTTAACAATCTATAGTCAGCTGAGGTCTGGTTAGAGGTGCAAATACACCCTTAATTTGAAAAAGAAATAATTATTTAAATTTTATTTCTTTCATAGATGTAATCTCCGTGATATAAATTTGTTTCTACGAAATAAGTGCAACAGCGCTCTAGACGTGGACGACGAGTGCGAGAAGATAGATCCTCCATGACCTCCTTGCCCCCACGCCTTTCGCTAGAATAGATAGATCACCGCACACTGTGGGATAAGGTCATTGCACCTTTACCGTTCGCATCGTCCCCATACACCATCCTAGCATGCCACAACCTTTCGCATGGCCACACACTTACGCTCTCGTAAGTTGTGTTACTTTTTTTTAATTATACAATACTGGTCTGTCTCAAATTATAGTTCATTTGATTTTTTTATCCTAAGTTTAATCATCTTGATTTATTTAAAAATTTATTTAAAATATTATTTCTTTTGCTGTGGTTTACTTTCTTAACAAAGAAACTTCGAGAATGATCTAAATTTAACTTTATTTACTTAAATTTTTTAATAAGACGAGTGACCAAACTTAAGGTAAAAAAATTAAATGAATTATAATTTAATACGGAGGGAGTATAACACAGACATTCATAATACGCACACACCCGCGAACTCTATCTCTAGCGTCTCTAAAAGACCAAATCGGCAGATCTATCTAAAGACTTAAATAAAACATAATAACATTAAAATGTTATATGATAAATTAAAAAAATACACCACAGAAACGTGAACACCCGTGGCAAGTGTAGGGCATAACCGTGTGGGCAGCTTCCGCAACTTTTAAGGGCAAAAAAAAATAGAAAAGGTGGAAATTTAGGAAGCAAACAAAAGCTCCACTGCCTTTGTCTGCAATGGCGTCTGGGCTTTTCCCACGAGCGTGTCCCCCCACTGGCCTTCTCGCTTTCCTCCTCCTAGGCAGCTAGACGCCGCGCCCCCGCAGCCGCTCCGCCGTCCGCCAGCTGAGGCGATGGGGTCGTCGTCCTCGCCGTCGCCACCGCCACCGCCCATGATTGGGCGGGCCGGGAACCTCACCGTCTTCATCACGCCGCCGTCCCCCGCCAGCACGCCGCGGGGCGCCTCGCGCACGCCGCCGCCGCCGCCCGAGTCCCAGCGCTCGGATTTCTCCGCACCAACCCCGCAGAGGCCAGTCCCCCCGTCGCCCTCCCCTTCTCCCTCGCAGAGCCCGGTCGCGGCGCCTGCGGTGGTGTTCACCCCGCCGCCGGCTCCTGTGACTGTGAAGGTCGCGCCGCCGCCGCCGGTGCAGGTGCCGCCGCCGCAGTACGAGAAGCCGTCCAAGCACGACGGATCGGCGTTCGGCTTCTTCTGGGACGCCGTCGCGCGCGTCCAGGAAGGTGAGCGGACAGCATTTCTGTGATTTTGTTGGATTTTTTTTTCCTTTTGTCCACAGATTTGGGGGTTCTCATGCTTGGATTGGATTCTCCCTCTCTTCTCGTCGCACTCGCAGCGCACGCGAGCCTCGACGAGTACGTGGCTACCTGGTTCGGGTTGGATCAGTCCAAGTACCAGTGGGCGCTCAACGACTACTACGAGGCCACAGCAGGCAAGGTGAGTGTGTGTTCTTCGACTTCGCTCCTCTTCAACTTTTCTGAATGACCGTGGTGTAATTAGGAGGGAATCGCGTTCGATCCGTGTCAGTTTCGTCTCTGCTATTGGTACTCTGATTTGGATCTGTATCTGGGATGAGATACGACGATGCCTGGAGGAGGATGGAGCATTTGATGTTTGTGTGGCGGTGGATCTTGGTTGGTAAGATGCGGGGCGTTATGGCCATTCTATTAGATTTAGATGGCCTGGTGAGCTCTACATGCTGGTGCTTAGGTTTGGAGCTGTCCCTTCAGATGCTAAGAGGGTCTTGGAGAGAGTGTGCGTTAGGTGTTGCCTGGTCCCGCAAAGGTTTTTGTATTGGGGAATATATGCAAAGGGTGTCTAGACGATAGTGGTGGTGGTGCTGCCTGTTCAGCAAAGCTCAGGTCAATCCCAATCTTGCAGTATATGTAAAGTTCAAACCAAAGATGACCCTAAAACACAAGACAAGAATAGATGCCTAACACCCTTATTTTAGCAACTGCAAGAATGATGGAACATTGTGTAGGGCTACAAAATATGCACCAGGACTGTTGTGGGATTAGTTTAAAAAAGTTTGCCCCCCCTGATTTTAACTTCGGTGCACTGGCTATTTTGTTCATTTTCGTCTCGACACACAAGATGAACTCTCAACAATTCCAATCATCAGTAGAGTGGGTAGAACAAAGTTTTCTTTGACACATTGCTGTTTGTGTTCTTGGAAACACCACCAATGGCACTCGTTTTAGTATTGTAGGTTTCTGTACCCTTTTACTTTTAGCATGTCTGCTGCTAAACACTGGCCAGAGCACAATGAAGGAATTTGGGAGTCATTGTGATGCAGAAAATGTTATGAACCTTAGTTCATATGAGGGATAGAGAGGATAACCATTGCCAAGAAGAAGGCCAGGCAAAGTCGGCGTGGAGGGAGACTACAGTATTTGGGGGGTTGGATTGTTTGTTCTTCATTGCTTTCTTGGTTTCCCATAAGCTGATTACAGGCTATATAGAGAGAGCAGCCCAGCCCCTGCTGGCGCCCAGCCACTAACTCCTTGTTTCTCTCCCAACATTAACTCTAATCCCTCAACCAACACACTAATTCCCATTGACTGCAGCAGCTGGCTGCGCATGCACCTCCCTAGTCTTTAACCCTTAACTGGAAGCTTACCTGACATTGATTACAGCAGCATGCACCTCACTGCCCTGGCTGCATCTCGAGCCCTGGGACACCCTTGGTACTGGTGCCTCCACACCACAGAAAATATGTAAATTGAGTAGCTTACTCCCAAATTGAAATAAACTAGGAGAATACCCCGCACAGTGCTGCGGGGATTCCAGATAATTTAGAGGAAATTAGAATATTTATATTTATAGTTATAGTTGTTTGAATGAAACTATCGTAAATTAATTTTGATGAATGCTTTGACACTTCGATGTGGACATCTAAATGCATGTTAGTGCATGACTATAATAATTACATGTGCGAGGTGGCTATGATTGCAAGTTTCTAGTGGACTGTTGATGTAGAATGTGCATAGTTTTCATGTTGAGAAAAATCTCTAGTGGGGTTTAGCTTTATAAGAGTATAGGATAGGATTTTTTTTTTTTTTGCGCCAAAAGGGGGATAGGATATAGGATAGGATATGTGCTACAATTGATGTGTTCTACAGAAAATATTGTGGGGCAGAAAGATAAACTGGAATAAACATGTGGCACAATTTTCAGCAAGCATTTTCTTTGAGTACTAAATTGAGATGAATTTGCAAACTTGAACTGTGTGTGAGCGAATTCACTTAATCTACCTGGATGTTCTAGTTCTGTTAGCTGAGTCTATATCAGTGATTGAAGCAGTTATAAACTGGGGTCCAGCATGACTCTAGTTAACATTTATATTGAACTTTGTGCTCCACCCATTTCTATTTTGTACCTTCTTTGGTTCTACTATTAACATCTCAGTTCACTACTGATAAATATTATATTTGGATTTGGAAATATTGATACCTCTTCATCTAGTGAGCCAAGATTTTTACAGTATGATAGAATGACAGCACTAGGTGGTAGTTAGTACTGTATTTTAATGCTGAATCCTGATACATTTGAATTGGATCGCTTTTGTATATTGTGTTTGCGATATTGCATGACATCATTAGCATAGTGTTTACTTGGTTTCATCTATCTTTGGCACTTGATTGCTTGGAAATTCAAAGCAAAACAATATTTTGTAAAGAATAGGATATTTTAGAGCTTTATATATCTTTTGTAGTGACTTTTGGATGACATTTACTCATTGTAGGGAACATCTAATGGAATGATGTTACATCAATATAACATTCATATTTTATATCGTTACAGCCTTTAGAAAAATGGCAGAATCCTTGAGATTCAACAAATGTAGCATGCAACTCAAATCTGCTTTATGGGTTGGGGTGTGTCTTGAAGGGCTCTCTCCCCTTTTCTTCTTAATATGACACAGATCTCTTATGTTTTTGAGAAAAAAAAGTTACCACTTGAGTTTTGCTAATAAGCTGGTATGACATAAATTTAATTTGTGTTTTCCCTGTTCCATTGATTTTAAATAACATCAGCATCCAGCTTCGTTGTATTAATATTATATAGATTCGTGTTGTACATGCATGTGCTATTTCTAGGTCACATGGTACTGTAGCATAAGTGTGGCTATTACCTTACAGATTCATATGCAATATTTATTGGGATTAAACTTTCATCTAGAGAATAGTGATGACCGATGAGCTCACTAAATTAGTTGCCTTTTTAGCTTTCATGCTATCTAACTATTTGTTTACTTAAATTTGTTTCAACACAACAATTAAGCTGATGTTTCACGTGAGCTTTAGTTCCAGCTACAGAATCTGGTAATGAAAGTGCTCTTTAGTTCTTTACCATCACCTGAGGTATCATGAGAAGTATTAAAGAAGTATTCTTATTTCCTGGTCCATTATCGGCATCTTAAAATGTGTTGGGAACTAGTCAGGTGGTGTAGTGCCTAGTATGCTGGCCCATTGTACTTGTCCATTTTGAAAAATTACTTACCAATTACCCTGAGCATAGGGATTTTTGATGCCCTTTGCACTTCATTGCAGGAAGTGGATTGCGTAAAAAGTGGCAAGCCGAAGGAGCTTACTACTACTAAAGCGCAGAAAGTCTAAAAAGGGTAAGCAACCTCATACCAGGGCATTTTGGGTTTTTTTTAGATGTACAACTTTTATTATGTATCTTGACATTATATATCTAGACAGATGCATAGCTAAAAACTATTTAACTAGAAAAGATAAAATGACCAATAATTTAGGAGAGGTATGTGATAAAATCAGGGTTCGTCCTATACCCTTTTCCAACATTTTTTCTGCTGTTCACTGACTTGTATTTGTACCTTCGCAGCAACTTCGTTGTGTTAAAGATATGTAGCTAGCAGCGTATGTCTGGAGAAGCATGTTCCATTAGTTACATTTTGGTGGGGTCTTGGAAGGTGGTCATCTCTGGTTTGTGGGCGGCCCCTCGTGTTTTGTTCCAAATCAAGGAGCGGCTGCTGTTTTGTTCCACCTTTCAGGATCTGTTGTAATCCTAAGGTCTCCATACATGTAAAGTCGTTTTGGATAAGATCTGGATCAAATCTTAGAAATCTAAATGATGAATAACTTTTAAGTCATTGAGTTTGGAAATGGGAGAACCATATGAATAGATTTGTGTTAAAAAAGTATTTTTTCATAAAACTATACATGTATCACTTTCCAATAAATATATTTAAAAAGATAGGAGGTAAAAGTTAAGCTTTAAAGACCGTGTTGTTATCCTAAACGATTTGCTTTACCGGTACGGAGGGAGGATGTTAAAACACAGAATCGGTCTTATTTGCCGTGGGTAATAGTGTTTCTAATCTGCATGTATGCTGGCCGTTGTTTACCGCCACCCCTCGTGTTTTCGTGGCTAGATAGCAATAGCATGCCCATAACCCCGTGATGTGGCAGGGGATGTGTTGACATCGTTTTTTGACACGTGTCAATATGGACCGAAAACTGTGCTGATCGGCAAGGGAGTGGTTCTTCTCCAGCGTTGATTCTGAGTTGCCGATGGATGAGTGCCGATAAAGGACATGTTGATCTCGTACATTACCGATGAAGCCAGAGGGTTGTTGTCGATAGAGATTGAGGCATGGTTGCCGATGGAAAGCGGAGTTAAAGGACATGGAAAGCAGGTCTGAGCCGTTATTGATGGGTTGCCGATGAAATCTGCAGGGATGAGGAGTATGCCGGTAGAGTTTTTATCGTAAAGTAATGGATAAGGGAACTGGCGATATTTATGCCATTATTTTATTAGTTTATTTTTGAGTCCGACCTTGGTACGAGTCGTTATTTTTTATTCCTTAGAGATAAGACTTGTTTAGGTAATACTTTGTCGTGTCTGTTTAGGACTCATAGTACCAGGGTATAAATATGTACCGAGAGATAATGTAAGAAAAAAGAATCAATACAACAAACCTATTATTTTTATCTACTTTTCAAACAATCTACTTTTCGGCGACTTCGTCACCAGTACTTTTTCCTTTTTAACGAGTTCTTTCAAGAGTCGACGGGCTGCATCAACTTGATCTCCGGCGGCCTTGCAGGTTCCGCTTTTACCGAGCAAGATTCAGGCCTTGACGTCCGGGCGTATCGCTGTCGTCTCGTCTGATCTGTTCAACAGTTATCGAGTATCATCTGAGCTTTGACGTCCGGGCGTATCGCTGTCGTCTCGTTCAGGTTTTATTCAAATTTATCATCCTTGTCGATTAACAGGTCAAATCGACTGGCACGCTCCGGATATCGATTTTGGGTATTAGCCCAGTGTGTTTGCAGACATAATTTTGCATCAACACATCTTTTGGCACGCCCGGTGGGACAAAGTCAACAGATTTATCATGAGGAATACTACCGATATCACTCCAGAGAACATCATCGAGATATCAGAATCAGATCTCAAGGAGGATCAGAAGCAAGCCATGGAAAAAGCTATGGAGGATTACAGGCAGCTTTGCTTGAAGTCTTTCAGCATGAACAGGGGAGGAGAAGTTATCCAGAAGCAAGATCTGCCGCTGCCTCGGCAGGTAACCTTTGACTCCAACCCTGGCAAATTACAGGAGATGGTTAATTCTGCATTAAATCAAGCTTTGATCAACCACTCCACCATGCTGTCCAATACTGTCTACAATGCTGTTGTACAAACGTTAAGGGACGGACAAGCACCAGGGTATGTCGGGCCAGCATATCATCAGCCAGGGTCGGCATCTACCAGTACTCCATCGGCAACTTCAGCCGTTGAGAGTATAGAAGCGCCTACTCTTTCAGCTATATCAGGACCATCCATCGCTGACGCCACGCCGATAGGATCAGATCTAACGTCTCAGGAGAAGCCTAGTACTCAGTTGAGCACAGATCTATCGGCATCGGCAATGTCAGGTCCTTCAGGTCAACATAATCAAACTGCTGCCAATTGGTGGGGATACGGTATGCCTCCAGGTCCATCTACTGCCAATTCTGGACTGCCTCAAGTGCATGATGTAGCAGGAAAGGGTCCAATGACATCGATTACGCCAATTCGGCCGGTGGCGCAAGCGTCGCATTATTCTACTATACCTCCTGCTATACAGCCATTGTCAATGGGATTCTACGCACCTCCGTAACAGATATTTTATGCGAATCCATTAACTAATCCTCCACCAGTTCAACAGAGAGCTTCCACTGCAGAGCAGCCCATGGTACCATTCATATCTTAGTCTGGGTTACCTGCAATTCAGGGCAATTATGCTGGCTATCATCCGTCTATACAAGAGCATCAATTGTCTACAAGCTATCAGCCATCGGCAAGCCAGGTGCCGATGAGTTACAGTCTCAATTGGTCGGGGCAAGCGCCAACCCAGCAATCTGCTATTCAACCAAGCCATCAAGCAATAGGGACTCAACGGTATAGTCCACAGACAACTGTCCAGGAGCAAGCATCGGTAAAACAGACGATGAACTTTACTCCGCAGGTTGGTGCCGTGAATATGCCGATTTATCCAAGCCAAGTGCCACAGGGGTATGTAGAAGCATATCAGCCAACGCCTCCAGTAGAGATCCAGCCAGTGCATCGGCAAGATCATGATGCACTCTTGACCGATAGGATTGCAGAAGTGATGAAAGAGCAATTTGGGATTCAGCCCAAGGTCAATACTTACTCTTATCGGATTCCGTACCCTTCATCTTATGACTCGATTCCTTTCCCGAATCGGTACAATGTGCCAGATTTTACTAAGTTTTCTGGGCAAGATGATACGTCAACAATGGAGCACATCAACCGATTCATCATCCAGTGCGGAGAAGCAGCTAACAGGGATGAATTAAGGGTTCGATTATTTTCCTCATCATTGTCTGGATCGGCTTTTGCGTGGTTTATTTCGTTACCACCTAATTCTGTTATTACATGGGCCGATCTAGAGAAGCAATTTCACAAATACTTCTTTGCTGGGGTACGTGAAAAGAGGTTGACTGATTTGACAAAATTGAGACAACGCAGTGATGAGTCAGTAGAAAGTTTCGTACACAGGCTAAGGGATGTGAAGAATAAATGCTACAACTTAGTGCTTGATGATCGGCAGTTAACCGATTTAGCTCTTCAAGGGTTACTGCCACATATCAGAGAAAAATATGGGTCATAAGAGTTTGAAAGTTTGAGTCATATTGTGCAAAGGATTTCTGATCAGGACACTAGGGTTTTTGAACCCAGGAAGAATTGGAATAAAAAGGTGTCCTTTGTAGAAGAAGCAGAAGATTCAGACTCTGATGATGAACCAATTATCGGTTTGGCTGAGTGGGTAAAGAATAAGAAGCCGATATCATGTCCTTTCGGTCAGAAAGAGCCAGAAAAGTTTCTATTTGATATCACCAAGGCCGATAGGATATTTGATCTTTTGCTCCAAGAGGGTCAAATTAAACTGTCTCCTCATCATGTGATTCCATCGGCAGAAGAGTTGAAAACGATTAGGTACTGCAAATGGCATAATGCTACCTCGCACAGTACCAATGATTGCAAGGTGTTTAGGCAACAGTTGCAGTCGGCTATCGAATCTGGGAAAATCAAGTTTGATAATTCAAAAGCTCAGAAGCCGATGAAAATTGATCAACATCCATTCCCTGCAAATATGGTGGAGGCTAAAGGCAAAACCAAAGTGTTAACATCGGAAGCTGCTAGAAGGAATGCATCGGTAGACCCTAAGAATCAAATAATTATTGAGGACGTAAAGGGAAAGAAACCTGCCGATGGCGCTAAAGGGAAAAGAATTGTTGATGAAGGTAGTAGCTCCAGAAGACCTCTGAGGCCTACTCCATATGGTGTTCGGTATCGGCAACATGAGGATCGGTGTCGGCAACAGTGTGAGGATCGGTATCGGCAGCAACAGGAAGAGTTACGTCGACATGAAGATCACTGGAATTGCCCGTTTTTCATTCATTGCTGGGAAGAAGGCATTAAATTGCCCACTGCCGATACCTGCCCTGAATGTAATGGTTACTGTTTAAATGATCGGGTAGAGAAACAACATCACTCTAGTAATCGAGGGCTACGCATCAATAAGCCGATCAAAGAGAAGGTATCAGCATTTGATCGGCTGGGGGGCAGAGTTAGCGTGCATGACAGGCTTGGCAGGTATATTGATTGTTTTCCGAAGAGTCATGCAAGGCTTGAAGAGATGGCTAACGAAAGGGTTCCTGATGAAGGGATATTCTGCCGGGATCCAAACATAGGCCTCCATGAGCAGAACACAAAGCATTATCAGCCTGTTTGGAAAACAAAGCTGCCCCAATGGTGCCCTGAAGGATTGACGAAAACTCAAAAAAGAAGGGAACAGCGTATGCGTCAAGAAGTCTTACAGTGCCCAAGAGAAAGCATCCCAAAGGCAACAACTCAAGTATGGCAACCAAAACGTAAGGGTGAAAGTCCATCGGCAGATGTTAACATGGTCTTCATGTTGCCGATGGAGTTCTTGGCGCCAGGTGACAAGGAACAGGCAGTTTTTGCCGATGAAGCAGCTCAACTAACTCTGGATCCAATGGTGGCTGTGTTTGAAAAGCCTGCCGATGATGAAAGGCAACACCTCAAAGCTTTGTTTGTTAAAGGCAGGGTTGATGGACAGCCAGTGTCAAAAATACTCATAGATGGAGGAGCGGCGATTAATATCATGCCGTATGTTATGTTCCGAAGACTTGGAAAAGGAGACCAAGATTTAACCAAGACAGATATGATGCTTAAAGATTTTGAAGGCAATGTGTCTCCGGCTAAAGGGGCATTATGTGTTGAGTTGACTATCGGCAGCAAGACTTTGCCTACCACCTTCTTTATCGTTAACGGCAAAGGTAACTATAATTTGCTCCTAGGAAGGGATTGGATTCATGCCAACTATTGTGTTTCTTCTACGATGCATCAGTGCCTCGTACAGTGGATTGGAGACAAGATTAAAATTATCCCTGGTGATTCTTCTTATATAATCGCATCGGCTGATTCTGAGACCTCTGAATGGACAAAGTGCATATCGGGAGAAGCATGGGATACGGAATTTCTCAGGGTTGCCGATTATGAACTCACACCGATCCAAGCAGTCGGTTCTAAAGATGAATTTTAATGGATCAGTTTGCCGATGGTGGAAAGCTTGGTCATGGGTTCACATCGGCTGACGACTTAGAGGAAGTAGATATTAGTAACGGTGACAGGCCGAGGCCAACTTTTATTAGTGCCAAGTTAGAGTCTCAATGTAAACAGCAAATGATTGATATTTTGAGAGAATATAAGGACTGTTTTGCTTGGGATTATACAGAAATGCCTGGATTAGATCGGTCAATAGTTGAACATCGGTTGCCTATTAAGCCAGGATTTTGGCCTCATCAACAGCCCGCACGCCGATGTAATCCTAAAGTGTTACCTGATATTAAAGCCGAAATCACAAGGTTAATTGAAGCTGGCTTTATTCGGCAATGTCGATATGCCGAATGGATTTCTAACGTGATTCCTGTTTATAAGAAAAATGGAAAACTTCGTGTGTGTATTGATTTCAGGAATCTTAATAAAGCTACACCGATGGATGGCTATCCAATGCCTGTTGCCGATTTATTGATTGATGCTGCAGCTGGACATCGGATCATCAGCTTCATGGATGGTAATGCCGGTTATAACCAAATTTTCATGGCTGAAGAGGATATTTCCAAGACTGCTTTTAGGTGTCCAGGTCATGTGGGTTTATTCGAATGGATTGTCATGACCTTCGGCTTGAAAAATGCCGGTGCTACCTATCAGAGGGCTATGAATTTTATCTTCCATAAATACATCGGCACACTGGTTGAAATCTACATAGATGATGTGGTGGTCAAATCTGAAGGTTTTGAGAGTCATCTGGCTGATCTGCGAAAAATCTTGGAGTGCACCAGAAAGCATGGTTTAAAGATGAATCCTACTAAATGCGCATTTGGTGTATCGGTAGGTCAATTCTTAGGCTTCATGGTACATCAAAGAGGTGTTGAAATCAGCAGAAAATCTATTGATGCAATTAATAAGGTTGTTGCTCCTGCCGATAAGACTGAGTTGCAATCCTTGATCGGCAAGATTAATTTTATTCAAAGATTTATATCTAATCTGTCAGGAAAGATCAAAGCCTTCAGTCCTTTATTAAAATTAAAAGCCGATCAGAAATTTGTATGGGGAACAGAGCAGCAATTAGCTTTAGAAGAAATTAAAAAGTATTTGGTAAATCCTCCGGTATTGGTTCCGCCTCAACACGGGAAACCTTTCAAGTTGTATTTGTCTGCCGATGATAATGTTATCGGATCAGCATTAATTCAAGAGTTTGAAGGGGAAGAACGTGTGATATATTATTTGAGCAGAAGACTGATAGACGCTGAGACCAGGTATTCGGCCATTGAGAAATTATGTTTGTGTTTATATTTCTCTTGCACAAAATTAAGGCATTATTTGTTATCGGCTGAATGCACTGTCATATGCAAAGACGATGTGGTTAAGCATATGTTGTCAATGCCAATTTTGAAAGGAAGAATCGGCAAGTGGATCTTAGCATTATCAGAATTTGATTTGCGTCATGAATCGGCTAAAGCGGTTAAAGGACAGGTAATGGCCGATTTTGTTACTCAACATTGCAGTGTGATAGATTATGCTGAGATTGCTCCATGGACACTTTTCTTTGATGGATCTACTTGCGGTGAAGGAGCAGGAATCGGTATTGTATTAATCTCGCCTCGAGGGAAGAAATATGAATTTTCATTGCCGATTGCTGGCACTTCAACAAATAATCAGGCTAAATATCAAGCTTTACTGAAAGGGTTAGAATTGCTCAGAGAAATTCGTGCCGATACAGTTGAAGTCTTTGGGGATTCCATGCTAGTCATTAATCAGTTGATTGGAACATATGAATGCCGAAGTGAAGTCTTGATTACTTATCATGGGAGGTGCCTGCAAATATTAAAGGAGTTTAAAGATTTTTGACTTGAACACATTCCCAGACTGCACAATGAAGAAGCTAATCGGCTAGCACAGCATGCTTCGGGATATCAACTGATCCGAGAAGTGTTGACATCGGTAATTGATGCCGATGACTGGAGAAGGGATATTGCCGATTACTTAAAAAATCCGTCTAGGAAAGTGGAGAGACGTATAAGGTTTCAAGCTACCAAGTATGTGCTCCTTGATACTGAATTATATTATCGCACTTTGGATGGGGTTTTACTCAAATGCCTTAGTAAAGAGGAATCGAAAAGTTTAATGGGTGAGATTCATGAAGGAGTGTGTGGGGCACATCAATCGGCATTTAAAATGAAATGGATGATTAGGAGGAACGGGTATTATTGGCCGACAATTCTCGAGGATTGTTTTAAATATTTCAAAGGGTGCCAGTCATGTCAGAAATTCGGTAATATTCAAAGAGCACCTGCATCGGCAATGAATCCTATAATCAAACCTTGGCCGTTTAGAGGATGGGCTATTGATCTCATCGGTCAGATCTACCCACCGTCGAGTAAAGGACATAAATTCATACTCGTTGCTACCGATTATTTCACAAAGTCGGTTGAAGCAATTCCTTTAAAGAAAGTGTCATCGGCAAATATGATTGATTTTGTGAAAGAACATATTGTTTACCGATTTGGTATTCCTCGGACTATTACTACCGATCAAGGAACTATGTTCACATCAGGAGAATTTGATAATTTTGCCATCGGTATGGGAATTAAAGTTCTAAATTCCTCTCCTTATTATGCGCAAGCTAACGGTCAGGCTGAAGCATCTAATAAAGGAATAATCAAGCTTATTAAACGGAAAGTTGAGGAAAATCCTAGGAGGTGGCATACTCTTTTAAATGAAGCTTTATGGTCATATCGGATGGCGTGTCATGGTGCAATTAAGGTCTCACCATATCAATTGGTATATGGGCATGATGCAGTTTTACCTTGGGAAATTAAGACTGGTTCTAGGCGTGTATTTTCTCAGGATCACTTGACAGCCGATGAGTATGACATGCTTATGAGAGATGAATTAGAAGATTTAGCAGGTCATCGACTAAAGGCCTTAATTAGCGTCGAAGAAAATAAAAAGAGGGTTGCTAGGTGGTATGATAGAAAGGTGAAAGTAAAAGAATTTGCAAATAGAGATTTAGTCTGGAAATTGATTTTGCCGATTGGGACTAAGAGTTCGAAATTCGGCAAGTGGTCCCCTAATTGGGAAGGTCCTTATCGGATAAATCAGTTGGCTCCTGGTAACGCATACATCTTAGAAACCCTCGAAGGAGTTATATTTCCCAGAGCATTAAATGGGAAATATTTAAAGAAATACTACCCCAGTATTTGGACGGATGCATAAAATACAGGAATAAAGATATCGGCATTATATTACATTCACAGTCAATTGACAAAGTTCAGATTGCTGATAACTTGACAAAACCGATGAGTGAAGTCTACAAACTAAGGAAGGATTGAATAGCGGTTATCGCACGCAGGCGAATCTGGTCGGCTTCTTCCACTTCCCTGACGTCCGCATCAGCAGTGTCCTCCATCGGTTTAAGTTTTCTCCTCAGCGTCAGCGCCATACAGGCTTGATTGTCTCTGTCTTTTTGAAGAATTTTTAAAGTGTTGGACAGGTTGTCTTTCTCCTGTACGGTTTGGTTCAGGGCTGCTTCCACCTCTTTCAGCTCGGCCAGTAAAGCTGTTCTCTTTGCCGATAGATCAGTAATTTTCTTTTCAAGATCGGCGCCCGAAGCCTCTAAGTTGCTCATGCTTCTGTGCTTTTCTTCGGCGGCCTGCTTGAATTGTAATATTTCTTCTTTAAGTTTCGATTGAGCGGCTCTATCGGCAATTCGTCGAGCGGCCTTTTGGTACTGGAGTTGTCGGCTCTCAAGGTGGGCGGCATGAAAAAGGATTTCTTCAACATTGTCGGGGACTTGGCCACGAATCGCTTTGAAAATTGCTCTTGTGGAGTCTGAATCTTGGACCAGCTGAGGTGTATCTTGATGCAACAAAGATAATAATATCTCTAATTTGGTTCTGACCTCAGCTGATACAGTTCCTAAGGCAAGCGCAGAACTTTCTTCTTCTTCATCGTCAGGAATATTGACAGTAAAAGAGAATAGGCTGTTTGGAGAGTCTTGTTCCTGCGAGGGGATTAGTCAGTTACAGGAGAATGAATATTGCAGAATAATGGTTAAGTTAACTTACTTGCTTCAAGGCGATTTCTTGCATTTGGCTGGAGGAGGCAGCTCGCAATATGTCCTCAGCAATGCTTGCCGATGGATCAGTTCTGGCAGGGCTGAGTGGTGGCAAGTCTGTGGCTATATCGGCAAGTGTTTCTTGAAGTGCTGTTGGTGATCCTGGTGCTGACACATCCGGCGGTGTTGACTGAAGAGATGGTGCTGGAACTGTGGAAAGTGCCGATGCAATTTTTGATCGTTTTGATTGAAGGGCTACGTAAGATGAAGCTTTGCGCTTAGGCTGTGGTTCCTCAAATCCAGATGACTGGGGGGCATCGGCACCAGAGGATTGTGGTTTTGGATCGGCTGAAACAGCTACAGATGTGTCCACTTGTTGCTACAAGTAAATGGAGTAATTAGTGCTGATTATAACAGTTGAAATCGGGTTAAAATTGGAGAAACATACCTCTGGAGAGTCGACAAGGATGACATCTGAAGGTGCGTTGATGGGTGATGGGAGACGAGTTGCCGATGAAGACTCTAGAAGTGTAGAACTCGCGCCCTGAAATATGGAATCGGTAAGTCACAGCAATCGACATCGGCAAAAGAAAGGGAGGTGGTTACCTGAGATGACTGTGCCGAAAATATGACCGATTTGGTACCCCTCTTGGTACGACCGCGGCCCACTGGAGCATCTAACGAGGGAGCCTTGTGGCCGATGATGGATACTGGGGAATTCGGCTACAGCCATATGACCTTGCCACTCTTACTCAATGTTGGGACCGGGTCATCAACCTGTTAAAGAAAGGGTTAGTTGCCGATGGATTAAGGAGGAGTTGAAAGGAGTGCAGAGGGTTAGACTTACTGCATCGGCAGGGATGACGTGATCAGGATCAATAGAGTTCCAGTAAAAATGAGGAGAGGCGAAAAATAGCTGTTCCTTCCATTCTTGCCACCATAATTTGAAGGATTCGGTGACAAAAGAAGCCGGTACCCAGTCAGTAAGATCGGCATTTGAGATATCGGCATTGGGAAGGAGAGTAACAATTCTGTGCCAATCCACACGGCTCGCGATGGTCTCTCTTGGTTTAATCACATCGGCAAAACATAAGTTGATGGGCAATTGTCCAAAAGCTAGTTGTCTTGCTGCTGTCGATGGATAGTAGAACTCGTATGTGGGATTGATGTTCTTCCCGCTTCCAAAAATGTTGACTGGGATAGCACGAGGAGTGATTATTGCCCTTAGGATGTCGGCGTCCTGGTTCAGGGCCTCATTGGTAAGATTAAAGGAAAGAGGGAATCTTGCTGCTTCATCAACATACGGGACCCATGCCCGAAGCTCAGAGGGGATGCCGACGTAGAGGCTGTGGAAAAGATTGCCGATCTGGATTTTGTTCGCCTCTGCCCCTGGTAGCACTGCCAGTGCTTCTCCAAAGTTGATGGGGGGACGCGTTGCTGATTCTTCTTCCCCAAGTTGATAGTCTTCAGGAAGACTTCAAGGGAATTGCTAGGCGAACAGGTCGATATGGAAATATTTGTGCATGTGGGCATTCAACCACATGTTAATGAACCACCAGGGACCCCCCAGGTTGCCGATGGATTTACCTTGCAGCAGCCTTTGTGACACTTGGTGGAGGAGATGGTAGGCTGAGCCAGGAAGGTATCGGCCCAGGGGGAGCTTGACGCCGCTAGCCAACAGTTCTGCTGCAGGGAGGTGCATGTTGGTCGGTCCGACTGTTCTGCCGTAGAAAATAAACTTCTCAAGCCACATATTCAAAAAGGCTGAGTGTTCCCTGTGATTGACTGAACCAGATTTCTTATACTCATTGATATAGCCAGTCCAGCCGCCAATGTTTCTGGTGGTCAACCGATGCTCGGATTTCCGTTGGAACAGTGAGTTGTCATCGGCAGAAGAAATGTCCAAGCCAGTAAGCATGTACACATCGGCAAGAGTAGGAGAAGCTGGCCCATGTCTAAAGATAAAAGCATTCAGGGTATCCGACCAGAAATAGGAGGCGGTAATTAATAAAGACTCGTTCCTCTCCATATCGGCAATGGATATTCTGATGCACTGTTCTAATTTGCGTTCCGCCCAATACAGCTCCATTGGCCTAGCGACCCTCAGATACCAGTCTTTCCATCCCTTGGTGGTTTTTGGCCAAGAACGGAAGGTATCGGTCCAGAGTCCCAAGTCAAAATTCTGAGTTCTGCAGGGGATTCGATTGGTCTCTGCGTTTATAATGTCGGTTGGGTCTGGATTTCCCATTGGGCCTAGGCAGATGAAGTGATTCCGATGCGTTGGGATAAGAAGAATATTGTAAAGCTCCTGAGATTAAAAGATTGGAAACAAGGAAGAGTCATGAACTGCGCAGAGAAGGAGAAACGAAATGTCAGAGGGTAGGCAAAAGGAAAAGACTAACCTTGGGGACGTCGAAATAAATAGCCATGGCCGCGATGGAGATGGAAAAGGCAAAGAATGCTAACTGGAGGCTAAGGGTCACCGTCAAGAGCGCCGATGATCGAGTTCGTCGAAGAATCGCCTGTTGATGTCGCCGCCGGAGAGAGAAAAGCTAGGGTTTGAATCACAGATGAAAAATGGGCCGCGGCGGAGGAAGCACTATATGGGCCTGTTGGTACAGGATCTCCACTACCACGCATGCAACTCTCGAGGAGAAGTTCAAACGGTTTGGGCAATTACGACCTGGAGGAAATTTCGGCGCATAAAGTATTCTATACTCCGAAATTGGGGGGCATGTGTTGACACCGTTTTTTGACACGTGTCAATATGGACCGAAAACTGTGCTGATCGGCAAGGGAGTGGTTCTTCTCCAGCGTTGATTCTGAGTTGCTGATGGATGAGTGCCGATAAAGGACATGTTGATCTCGTACATTGCCGATGAAGCCAGAGGGCTGTTGCCGATAGAGATTGAGGCATGGTTGCCGATGGAAAGCGGAGCTAAAGGACATGGAAAGCAGGTCTGAGCCGTTATTGATGGGTTGCCGATGGAATCTGCAGGGATGAGGAGTATGCCGGTAGAGTTTTCATCGTAAAGTAATGGATAAGGGAACTGGCGATATTTATGCTATTATTTTATTAGTTTATTTTTGAGTCCGACCTTGGTACGAGTCGTTATTTTTTATTCCTTAGAGATAAGACTTGTTTAGGTAATACTTTGTCGTGTCTGTTTAGGACTCATAGTACCAGGGTATAAATATGTACCGAGAGACAATATAAGAAAAAAGAATCAATACAACAAACCTATTATTTTTATCTACTTTTCAAACAATCTACTTTTCGGCGACTTTGTCACCAGTACTTTTTCCTTTTTAACGAGTTCTTTCAAGAGTCGACGGGCTGCATCAACTTGATCTCCGGCGGCCTTGCAGGTTCCGCTTTTACCGAGCAAGATTCAGGCCTTGACGTCCGGGCATATCGCTGTCGTCTCGTCTGATCTGTTCAACAGTTATCGAGTATCATCTGAGCTTTGACGTCCGGGCGTATCGCTGTCGTCTCGTTCAGGTTTTATTCAAATTTATCATCCTTGTCGATTAACAGGTCAAATCGACTGGCACGCTCCGGATATCGATTTTGGGTATTAGCCCGGTGTGTTTGTAGACATAATTTTGCATCAACAGGATGTTACCACATTTGGGAAAAAAATTGAACAAAAGATAGCGTGCACAATAAGTAGCGACAAAGGAATATGAATAGAAGAAGAGAGGTGAGCTTCGATGGCCCCGCTTGGCAGAGCGCCTCAACTCTCAAGTCTCACCTTCACGTTAGGACGCTCATCTCTAACAACGGCACCCCCCAAACAAAGCTATTTAGGACACAGCTAAATGCACGGTAGTTCTACACGTCTTCTCACGATGCAGCCATAGGGCCATGAATTCCAAATAATGCTCAAGATCACGTTCAGTTACGTTTCCTCCTGCTCAAGATCAACGGCCACTCTTTCAGGGCCTGTTTGGTTCATAGCCTGGAGAAACTTGCCTGGCCTGGCACCTTCCTGGACCCTGCCTGTGATTTCGTTTGGATCGAAACCTGGATACTTGCCTGAGCCAGGCATCGGCGGCCTCGCCCAGGCGATGGAAAATGAGCGCCTGGCTGCTCCAATCTGGTTGCCTGGGGGTGATTAATGCTAGTTTTTTGGAATGCATGAGATTTTGTTTTTCTCTTCTATTTCCTTGTTAGCCCTCGATTAAAAAATTAGAGGAAGGCATGAAATAAAGTTTAATTAATGTTACCAAACACTCTCATTAACAGATCAGTAGAGATAGCATCGATTCGGAGGTGCGGCCCAAACGGATTTCCCTTTCTCTCATTTCTTTTAATTATGTGTATGTATGGTTAGTAGTTTGAAATTATTTATATTTTAATTTATATCATTTTAATTTTAAAATGCATTGATTTCTATTATTTTATTAGGTTTATATTACTCAAATAATATAATTATAATTATCTTTGTTCCTCATAGGTCTTCCTTTTAAATATCTAAAAAATCTATTAAATCAACTTATAATTTCAAATATATTGTTAATTGATAAAATATGTGGGATGATATTATTTATTTATTCATTTATTGTTTGTACATTAAAATAGTAATTGTGTATGTTTTAAAATGGTATTATACCATTTATTAGCCTTTCTTCCAACCAAACGCATCAACTTCTAACTTGCCTGGCCAGGCAGATTTCATTAATTTTCCAGGCAACTCTCAGGCAACACTTTTTCTCAGGCAAGTAGTCCAGGCTTCAATCCAAACAAGCCCTCAGAGTTTCAGCCGCTGTACCATAAGTTCAAAATTAGACACCTGAAAACTGAATGCATATTATCCCAACATAATCTAATTACTTAACTCCCCATGTTCTATACTTCTAACTTCTATCGTCAATATTCCCTTTGCAGCACTTGCAGTATATGCCTAAAGTGGCAGTTTGTATGTTCTCTGAACCCGTCTTCACGAGAAAGAATCAAAGCAACTGCTCATGGTCAGATGGATTTGTTAGACTCCAGATATTCTGATTTCTCCCTATTGTACTAGCAAGTTGTTCTATACTCCGTCAGATAAAAACATCGTAACTTTTTCATATAGATCGATGAAGTTTATATATATACGGCAATTACAGCTGGTGTTTGGTTTGGTCTCTCTGTGTTCATCCGATTTTCGTCTGAGATCATTTAAAGACTGGAAGTAATTTGTTTATAGCCCAGTAAGAACCGAAGTATTCGGCCCATCGAAACCACCCAATCAACCAGAACTTAACAGGCCGCTGAGGGAAAAGACCAAAACAAAAACAAGCCCAGACCTACATAATACCCAATATCTATAGTGGGCCAATTTCTGCTGAGCCCGCCCTATTTAATTTAATTTCCATATTCCCCTGGGTGGGCCACGGGGTATAACCTGGTGGGCTGGGCCCGCCCAAATCTTTCCGAATGCGCGACTCGAAGCCAAGCAGGTTCCCCTCAAAAAAAAAAAAAAAAAAACAGCCAAGCAGGTCATGGTCTCATGGACATCTTCAATCACCGTCCATCAACTGATCTCCCTGTCCAAAATCCCACTCGACAGCGTCATTGTCCATGTGCTCGCAAAATCCGTGGTCTGTCAGTCTGCGCCGATATCATCTTCTTTCTATGATCATCTCCATATATGTATCCAAGAACTAGCTCTTCATCTGTCTATGATCATTTGCACACTTGCAAGGGCCACTTTCCCTGGCTGCTGCTCCTCAAAGCTCAACGGCGACTCTTTCAGACTTCCAGCTGCCTGCCACACCACAAGTTTTATCAGAACTTGACACCTGAATGCATGCTTATTAACAATAACAAGCAATAATCTATTGACTTAACTGTTACCTCCCTTTGCAGCACATGCATACTCCCTCCGTCTCACAAATAATCGTTTATTTTGATTTTTACACTTTCTGTTTGACCGTTCGTCTTATTTAAAAATTTTAACGAATAATAAAATAAATAAATTATTATAAAAATATCTATAATGATAAAATAAAATAAATAATATTTATTAAAAAATTTTAAATAAGACGAACGGTTAAATAAGAATATAAAAGTTAAAATATGCGATTATTTATGAGACCGAGGAGTACGTGCAGCTAGTATGCCTGAAGTGGCACAACCAGAGCAGCTGTTCATGATCATTGATCAACTTGACCCCACCTTTTTTTCAGAGAAAAACCGGCGGCGGATTCCTCTTTATTCATTCATCCAGTGAAGCAGGTTAGCCTGACCAAGCAGCAGCAGCCTTTCTTTCCTGATTGCATCCACCCAAATCTCCCCGTTTCCATGCAATCATCATGACAGCACAAGTTGGACACGCTGGACTGGATGGAACGGCGAGACAGCTGCATTCGCTGTGCCCTGCAATCATGTTCAGAAGAAACTTCAGGTGGCCACATCACAAATATATATCAGCAGAAACAGTTAGCTGTTAATACTGAATTTGCCGAATCCTCTTTCCATGAATGAATGAATTCTTCCTAGTATTTTGCAGTACGTAGTACTAATGATGAATGAATGCGGGTACTAATGATACCAAGTCAGTCATGTGTTTCTGTATCGTGAGCAACACCTGGCCGGCGTCTAGCAAAACCTGATGCGACCTGACAGCTGACAGCAGTAGTAGGCCCAAACCCACGCCTGGTTTAGATGGTAAATTTCTAGCCTAGGCCTCGTTTAGTTCACCCAAAATTAGAATTTTTCCACTCTCTTCGTCATATCAATATTTAGCTGCTTATATAGAGCATTAAATATAGATAAAAAAAAACTAATTACACAGTTTAGTTGAAAATCACGAGATGAATCTTTTGAACCTAGTTGGTCCATGATCGGACAATATTTGTCAAATAAGACGAAAGTGGTATTATTCATCGAGTTTATTTTGTTTCGCAATCTAAACAAGGCCCTAAAAGCATTATAGTAATTCGTTTGTATTTGACAAATATTGTCCGATCATGGACTAACTAGGCTTAAAAAATTCGTCTTATAATTTATAACTAATCTATGTAATTAATTATTTATTTTACTAACATTTAATGCTCTATGCATACAATATAATATTTGATGTGACGGAGAGATATTGAAATTTCTACCTTCTTTCAGTGATCTAAACAAGACCCAGATAGAGATACCCGGGCTGGGCATCTAATACCAATCATTAGCCAGATATGTAACAGGATCGACAAGGACATGAGCCTAATCAAACCTTGTCATGATATAAACAGCCTGCAGACTGCAGTTCACATCACTAGCTTTTTTTGCCAACGACGACAGAACATTGTGGAGGGCCGGGTCACACTCACTCACTCACATCCCGATTATACTTTATTAGTACCTGAATTAGGATAAGAAGAAATGCCCTCCCTGGTCTTCTAATCTGGGCTTAAATTAAATGAATGAATGAATTGGGTGGGCACCAACAACCACTGCGGAATGATTTGTCATTAGCATCATGTCCAGACAAAGATTGCATGCATGCAGGGGGGCTCGCTTTATCTGTAGCTTCAATCAGTATTTAATTGCCCATTGGCGGCTGTGATAGCGCCACCTTTGACTAGTGAACTCCCCATTTTTAAGCATCTGAAAAAGTCGCTAACTATTAGCGAGCCACTGGACAGACAGACGGATCCTTTAATTAGCTGTTGAGCAGTCTGTCTCTGTTAGCAGTGGCGGATCTTAAGGGGGGCTGGGTGGGCTCCAGCCCCCCTAAAGCACCTAATTACAACTATAATTACTGTAGCAAAAATCTAAATTCACCATTAAATCTTCATATAAATTAATATCTCCACTATTTTACCCTCTCTCTTATCCCCATCCTGCATCCGTCGCTGTCTGTTAGACGAGTACTCTATCATTCAGGGCTTGCATTGCATTGCATACAGCATGCCTGCAGGGCCCCTATATTGGAATGATATGTAATAAAGTGTTGCTAGTACGATATGGATAATAGTTTTTTGCTTTCTGAAGAATATATTATATGGACAATAATGTATGGGGACAGATTCTGAAACATTTTTTTTATCGGTCCATAAGATAGAATAACCGGGGCCCCAAATAATCTCAATAAGGTATATAACAAGCAGTCAGGGGGCTTATCTGAAGTATTTTAATAAGTTTGATACTGCCCCAACTTTGGTCGTTTCTTACACATTGCCAGCTGTTTTGGATGGAACAGAATCACACCAAAGTATATGTGTGACTGTTTATGCAAATTTCACTGCCGAATCCAGACAGCAAACCAACGCAGTAGTATTTGATATAAGGATCCTTTGTAGAAGTATATGGATCCTTTGCAGTCAGTTACCAACCGCTCCTTTGTAGTTATACCGATTGTACGTACTTTTTTTTTCTTGCACATATGCTAATAAGCTGGCGGTGAGAGGTGTCGCTGCCGGCCAGGCTAGCTAGCTAAGGCTGGCTCCGACAGCAAAGGCAAACTGCAACCCAAACAACAAAAAATAGCTCATGCACAGTGGAAAAAACGTCTTCAACAGAGGACCGAAAAGGAGTACCGATTTTTGGAGAGGAGGAGAGAGGGAACCGATATATCGGTCGTCTCTCTCCTCGACCCAAACGCGTCCGCTGCTCCCTCGCGACAACACGCGTCCGCCCCGTCCGCGTCACCGTCTTCTGACCCATCCGCGTCCGCCCCGAGCGCCGCCGTCGCGAGGACGGGACACGCCGCGCCGCGAGACACCGGCGGGCGCGCTCCGCCCGAGCGCCGCCGTCGCGCGGCTTCCCCCTCCCCACCGGCGAGCGGCTGGAGCAGCGCGGGTGGAGCGGCGCCACGCCCCTGCCGGTGAGCGCCTGGTCCTCGTAGCTGGAGGCGCAGGTGGAGGCGAGGAGCGACCAGACGAGGTACATGGACGCGGCGGTGAGGGCCCCGCAGCCGAAGCCCGAGAGGAGGTCGGAGTCCGGAGACGACGACGAGGATGTCCTCACGGTCCTTGGACGGCGGGCGAGGGCAACGGGGCGGCGGATCTGGTGTGGGCCAGGCAGCGGACGCGGAGGTGACGACAGTGGTGGCCATGGCGGAGCCCGCGGCGGACAGGAGGAGGAGCTAGCCCGCGGCGGCCATGGCAGGTACGGGCCGCGCCGCGAGCCGCCGGCGGGCGCGCTCCGCCCCGAGCGCCGCCGTCGCGTGGACGGGCGCGCTCTGCCCCGAACTGCTGGAGCCTCCCCCGCGCTTCCCCGTCCCCACTGGCGAGCCTCCGCCGTCGGGGCCTCCACCGTCGCGGCCTCCGCCTAGGGCGAGCCGGGTTTGCGGCGGGGCGAGGCCTGCCCACGGCGAGCCGGGTCCGCGGCGGGATGAGCTGGGGAGGAGTGGGAGTGGGAGGAGCAGGGGAGCCCGCGCGACGTCCACTGGAGTGGGAGGAGCAGGGGAGCCCGTGCGGCGTCGCCGGAGGACAGCGAGGCAAAGAGAGGAGCAGGGGGACGCCGTGGGCTTCGACGGGTGAGGACGAGACGTGCGTTTTCCCTTTGCTGTGGCTGTTGGAGAAGGAAAGATTTTGGGTGGCGAAGTTTTCACTGTGTACGAGCGAAACCATGAATCGGTTGTTTGAGACAGCCTAAGGACTAAGGTACCCAAAGGCGGCAGGAGCAAGTTGCAAATGATCTTTGGCCCATATATCAAATTGGGTCACCGAATTTGTCACTCAACCACTAGCATGCATGCATGCAGTAGGGCAGTACGTAAAACAAAACTTGTTTGGTGCACCTAACAGCAAAACAATGAAGGAACATTTACTATAATGCAGCTAACTATTTGTACGTTGCTCGGATGTGCAGGGAACACATACGTAAGTAGATGCTTCAATCTTAGGCCTTGTGTAGTTCCACTTTAAAATTTAGAATTAGCACTATACAGAATTTATATTCCTCGTCACATCAAAATACCGGTATATGCATGGAGTACTAAATATAGAAAAAATCAAAAACTAATTACACAGTTTTGTTATACTTTACGAGAAAGATATCTTAAGCCTAATTAGTCAAAGTCTAGATAATTTTTGCCCAATACAAACAAAATGCTAGGCGAACTAAACAAAGCCTTACTAAGCTGGACACAAGTGCAACAGGAACAAAATTGAATTTACCTGTCGGTGCAGCAGGTAACTTGGAACCTGGAATTGGAATACGAGGCGTGTAATTCATGGTGTCATGTTTGGCTCCCCATTTTCACCGATGAGAAGGAAGTTAACCTGCTCCCTGCAGGCTGCAGGATCTACTGTATATCTTAACGTTCGGCCGGAGGAACGAAAAGAAAAGTCGCTCGCTCGCCGTCGCTCCTGCGATTCGGCCGGAGGAGGTGGCAGCTGCTCGAGTGCTCGACTGCTCCCCAACAGGAGGAAGCAACAGCTCCTGTCCTGGTCTCGGTCCGTCCCAACGACCACCCACTGCCACGCGGGGCCCCCGAACGGCGCATGCGAGAGACGAGGCGTCAGCCGCTGACAAACCCACACGATGGCCCAGCGGGCGGGAGCGGGACCCTGCACGCCTTTCCGCGGGGCCACGCGGCCCGCGGACCGGCCTGTCAGCGACCGCGATCCGTTTCAGGCACCACCTACGGTGGAAGAGCAGCAGCACAGCACCAGTCGCAGTCAATCTGGGAGAGTGTGCAGCGAGAGCAGCCCGTGCCCATGTGACCGGGGCCCCAGGCGCACGCGCACGCGCACGGACGGGTCCCCGCTCGCGTACAGCTGGGCCAGTCTGGCGCGCGGGGCCCGGACATCAGTGAAGGTGGTCGTGTTGGACCGGTACTATAGTCGCGTGGGCCTGGGCCTGGAGCACTCGGGAGCTGGCGACCATGCATGTGAGGCGGACTGACATGCCGCGTACCCGCGTCCCCACGCGCCGGCGGGCCCCACGATAGAAAGAAAGATCTTTTGCTATGAGTACACGGAGGTCGGAGGAGGACCAACACGGCAGCCGCAGCCAAGGACACGGTAAACGGGCCCAACAAGGGGGCAAAACATAGAGCATGGGCTACTAGCAAATTAGTACTACTAACAGTGAGGGTAATAAGATGCTAACAGTAGTCAGGTGTAACACAGAGCTCATGATGCCCACGGTGATAACAGCAATGTCGCCAACCACTGCATCCTTCTAGTGCAACTGAACTAATTAATTTAGGCGACCCATGCTATGGAAAACAGCATCCTGTGCAAACTATGAAAACTCTAATCAAGACCACACAAATCTAATCTGATGGCTAGAGATGTGAAGATTATTTTAATACTTAAATCCTCCCACTCATCTCATCCTAAAGATGGGTTATTTCAGCACTTAAACCCTCCCACCTCTAGCCATCGGATTAGGTTTATGTAATCTTAATTACAGTTTCCATAGTTTGCATAGGAGGCTGATTTCTATAGCATACGTTGCCATTAATTTTACCGACAAACAGCCTAACATAGATAGATATAAGATGGTGGCAAATCGCATTATACAACCAATAAAAAAAAATAATTACACCACGTGCTATCCAAGAAAAAAATAATTTGTTCACTACTCCTGTGTCCTCAAATATTTGTCAGCCACGATTTGCACGCTGATGATAATTTTGGCTACATTTATAAAAAAAAAAATATTACCAGTATTTACCAATCCTTAAAAAAGTAGTATAATACGCAATCAAAATGCGATTGGTATTTAAATTTCCATTGTATCGAAGTAACTCATGTTTACGTATCAGTGTATGCAATATGGCGAGGTGATTTTATCAGGACCACGGTGGCATTATGGCGACACGTACGGCGGCGGTGCTCCGGTCCGATCGGCCGATCCATCGGTGGATTTTGTTCAGGTAGGTAGGTAGATAGATAAGATGTGTAGAGAAGGAGGCAACAGGCAAGGCAGTAAGCAGTAGCATTGGTGCAAGGCAAGGCAAAATGCAACGCGAGGCGCTGCTGCTGGCCTTCATGAATGCTTTGCTTCGCCCGGCTTTTGCGTCGAAACTCCCAAGGCCTGCATGCATCGGCACCCACCACCACCGGTCACGCGCCGCCGCCCTCTGGATGCGAGGCTCTGCTGGTTGCGATCGATTTGGAGCCATCCGCGCGCGCGCGCGCACACACACAGTCATAAATTAAGCGCCGTGCGGTGACGCGCACGACGTGCCGTGCCGTTTCGTCGTGTGAGCTCAGCGCAGCGCTGTCACTACTGTGCTGTGCATCGATCGTCTGTGACTGTGAGCAAGCAAACGGAGCAGGGCCAAGAACATGGCCGGCGACCGCGTGACGTCGACGGTCCAAGTTGCTCGAGGACAACAAGGCGACTTCGTTCGTCTCTTTGCGAGCCAGCCCGGCCGCCCGCCCGTGGCTGAAACCGAAAGCAAGCACACGTAGTACACCACCTGCCTGTCTGCCTTGCCTGCTGCTCCGTTTCGTTTGTCACTGATCAGTGTGATCACTACTGCTTGATGCTTTTGGTGTTTAGTGCCACTAATGCGAGTCCTGCGTTTTTACTGTTTGCACGGTAGAGCTTTATCGCATATGACCAAGAGGTCCAAGCTTCAAACTTCAGCCTCTGCACATTTGTACAGGGATGACTGCTGGCTATTTTTCCTTCTCCAAACTCCGCAGTGCGGGAGCCTATGGCATTGGATACGCCCTTTAGAGATGATCTCGTGGGTGGATCATCATGTACCGATGATTCAGTCCGGTCTTCAAGGTGATGAGCTGAGGAAGGGATCGAGGAACAACTTGGGCCTTGTTTAGATACCAAAATTGGTATCTAAAATCTGCATAGTAAATATGTCCCGTCATACTGTAGCAATTTTATTTTTATTTGGTAATAATTATCTAAATATTAATTAATTAGGCTTAAAATATTCGTCTCGCAAAGTATAACAAAATAGGAATTGAATTTTAGACCCAAAATTGGGTATCTAAACAAGACCTTGAGTTTTCATGATAGGATACTAGACTAGTACAGTACTACTACTCCTCCATTCTGTGGAGCCTAGACAAATGAGTTAGGCACCGTGTCGTATGTTTTTCCTATTTCGGATCATAGTTCACCGACTGTCTAATTATTGCATTGTTCACGAAAAAGGCCACAAGCTGCTCAATCTAGAGTAGACCGTCTACACAAAAAAAACAACAATGCACACAAATGTCACTCAACCTAAACTCAACAAACTAAATGCAACAATGTTTTCCTACCTCATATCCTAGTTGCCAATTGTCTAATCATTATATTGTTCATCAAGATACCATCTATGTCTCTACAAAAAAGGTCACAAACCACTCAAATCCCCCCTGTCATATACGCTAATTAACAACAATACACGCAAAAGGGTTGTAGACTGTTCAAAGGCAAACCATATACACCAAGATAGGTTCCAACCAATCTGAATGCGTCAAAGTAAAAGCCACCTAAGTTTTCCTGCTTCGTATCCTAGTCCGCCAACTGTTTAATTGCAGTATTATTGATATACGCCAACAACGAATATTAATGTGCACAAGGGCTGTGTATTGCTCACCACTTACCCGTATACGCCAAACATGAGTAACGCTAGGTAATTATGAGTGCCAAATTCGGAGAATGCAAACACTGCGTCTTAGATTTTCCGCCATCGTCTATTGACTCAAATTTCAAAAAAAAAATAAGATTCAAACCCGGTAAAAAGCCAGCTCAGACAACAATCCAAGCAACAACCCAACACTAAAACTTTATTAGAACTTGTCATGATCCCACGCTCTGTCACTGGGAGCTTGAAATCGAAATTCGAAATCAGAAGTTGACTCGTTTCCTTTGCACACAAGTAAAAGCCAAAACAACCGCGGAATTCAATTACGTCACTAAAAAAAAGTCAGAAATTTTACTCTTTCTTCGTCACGTCAAATGTTATGTCGTATGTATGGAGCATTAAATAATGATAAAATAAATAACTAATTATGTAATTTATTTATAAATTATAAGACGAATCTTTTAAATCTAATTAGATCATAATTAGATAATATTTATTAAATATAAATAAAATAATACGGTAGTTTCCCGGCTGAAATTTTCGGAACTAAACGAGGCCCAAATCCCCCTCCTCCACCGAAAATTTCCCCCAAAACATTGATGGAGAGGAAACTGGAACGGCCCAGTTTTTCGTGTCCAACCCCAGGCATCCCTATTTAATTCACCAGACTGCTTTTTACTCCAACCGTGCCAGCCCCACAGCCCCGCTCCTCCCTTTTCACCTTCCCTCTTCTCCCTCTCGCCTCTTGCTTTCTTCTTTCAAGAAGAAGGGGGAGCAAGAAACCACCACCACACCACCGCCTGGCCTGCCCGCTCCCCGCCGCCGCCGCCATGGACGCGTGGGAGGCCACCAAGGCGGTGTTCGACCGGGTGCGGGCGCTGGACCCGGACAACGCGTCCAAGATCATGGGCCTGCTGCTCATCCAGGACAACAGCGACAAGGAGCTCATCCGCCTCGCCTTCGGCCCCGACCACCTCCTCCACACCTTCGTCGCCGCCGCGCGCGCCGACCTCGCCTCAGCCGCCGCCAACTCCTCCTCCAAGCCGGCCTCCCCACCGTCGCCGCCGCCCGTGCTCGGCCCGCTCCACCCGCCCGCAGCCTCGCCCTGGGGCCCCCTCCCGAGCCCCGCCGCCGCCGACCACGCGCCGCTCGGGTACGACTACGACTCCGCCGCCGGCGACGCGTTCTTCCCCGACGACTACGACTGCTGGTCCCCGGCCGCCGGCCACCGCCGCAGCTTCTCGCTCAGCGACGCCGAGCTCGCCGCCGCCGCTGCCGGCGGCCCCGGCGCGTGGAGGCCCTGTATGTACTTCGCGCGCGGGTTCTGCAAGAACGGCTCCTCCTGCCGCTTCCTCCACGGCGTGCCCGAGGACGACGACGCGGCCGCGGAGCGGGAGCGGGACATGGTCGTCATGCGCGCCAAGGCCCTCGCCGCCGCCGCCGCCGCCGCGCGGCCCCAGCAGCAGCAGCAGCTGATGGCGTCCGCGTTCCCGTTCTCGCCGTCGCCGTCGCCGCCCAAGGGCGTCAACCTCAACTTCCTGCTCCACCACCACCACAACCAGCAGCAGCACAACGAGCCCCAAAGCCAAAGGTGCCATTTTTAGTTGTAACTCGCCACCACCAAAGATTGCATTTTTGTTCCGGTCTCTTGTGCCGGCGGCTGGCCTCGCTAATCTGGCAAGCGGTCTCGTTTGCAGGGCTGCGGCGGCCATGCTGCTCCAGGGTGGCGGCGGCGGCGACGACATGCACGGCGGCGGCAGGTTCCCGGTGCGGTCGCCCCGGATGATGGACCGCGGCGAGCTCATGTCCAGCCCCGCCGCGCGGCAGATCTACCTCACCTTCCCGGCCGACTCTACCTTCACCGAGGAGGACGTCTCCAACTACTTCAGGTACCGACCGGGCACGCCGCCATTATTGGGGGTCGACTCCTGTCTTGCTGCCTCCCTCCCTCTCTCTCTCTCCTAGTAGTCCATTCCAGTCCAATAATGGGCGATCGAACGAAACGAAAGAAACCAATGAACTCGGCTGATTGATTGATCCATCATCGTCCGTCGGTCTGTTTGCTTGTTTGGCAGCATGTACGGGCCGGTGCAGGACGTGCGCATCCCGTACCAGCAGAAGCGCATGTTCGGCTTCGTCACCTTCGTCTACGCCGAGACGGTGAAGATCATCCTCGCCAAGGGCAACCCGCACTTCGTCTGCGACGCGCGCGTCCTCGTCAAGCCATACAAGGAGAAGGGCAAGGTCCCCGACAGGTTCAGGTCCGTCGATTCCTTCTCATCCTTCTCGTGCATTGCACATTGCTCGTTTTGACAGTTTCTGTTCGTAATAGTGATCAAACGGAAGCATCATCATCTTTTTTGTTTTGTTTGGTTGTGCGTTCAGGAAGCTGCAGCACCCGCACCATGGCGGCGACTTCGCCGGCTGCACGTCGCCCACCGGATTGCTGGATTCCAGAGACCCCTTCGACCTGCAGCAGCCACAGATCGGTGAGTCGTAACCGATCTACTCTCTGCATAGCTGTTGCATTGCATGCCGCATTCCATTTTCTTGCTGCATTTCTGTTGTGGATGGAGATTTTTGACATGTTGGTTTGGCAACTGGTTACAGGACCAAGGATGATGTACGGGAACATTGCCAACCACGAGGCGTTCCTGAGGAGGAAGCTGGAGGAGCAGCAGCAGGCGGCCGAGCTGCAGCAGGCCATCGAGCTGGAGGGGCGCCGCTTCATGGGGCTGCACCTCCTGGACCTCAAGAGCAGGGGCTACCACCTCGGCTCCTCCCCCGCCATGGGGCGCGGCGAGGGCGGCAAAGGCAGTGGCAATGCCGTCCAGCTGGAAGATGATGCCAACATCCAAGGTCTGTTTCTTGACCCTGACAAAGTTCATGATGAGATGATTTGAATGGAATTGAATCCATGGATCAGAGTTGTGACATGGGATCGAATCCATGGTTTGTGGCTGTAGCAGATACTCCCACCAAGATGATGAACAGTAACAGCGTTGCAATGAGTGCGCCTGCAGCAGCTGCTGTCTCTGCAGCCGATGCAGGAAGCGAGCACGAGGAGCAGCAGGGAGAAGAGGATGGGGATGTGCATGGCAGTCCCGAGCAGGCAGTCAACCATGGGGAAGAGGAGAAGACGGAATCTGGTCCTGTTGCTTGTGGATTCCAAGAAAGGTAAGATTGTTGTTGTGCAGGATTTAAAATGCATCTACCAAATGGGCATTGAGGTCACCTGCTAGGATTTAAAATTTCTTTTAGGGGAAAGGCATGGGAAGAAAGGCAGTATAGAGAAACAAAGCAGACTGCATTGCTTTCCCTTACTTTCTTTGGGCATGTTTTGCTGGTTCATCATAGAAACAATGTTAGGCATCTTGACATAAAAAAAATTGTCCTGCCGAACAAAATTGTTGCGGCATCTTATGCGAGGTTAGTTAATTGGTTTATAAGTTTGGCAAAGACGTGGGACGATCAGATGGCAAATCCAGCAAGTTTGTTGTCAGTATGCTATGCTATTGTTAACGTCTGGCTTAGACCTAATTTGCCTAGATAAGCAATTCTGCAATTGTATAAGAGTCGGTTAGGTATATAGGCTGTGGTGATCGTTTATTGGTAGTTTTGAATCTTGATTGAAACAACCAAAAAGGGAAAAAGGAATGGAATGGCAAAAGGTAGGGGAAAGGAAAAGGAACAAGTGAATGCCGCAGCTAATGGCTATTGTTAAGCTGTATCTTGGTGCAACCTGTTCCCTTTCTTTTGGGTTTGGTCTTGATCTTTCCAGGATTGATATGTTCCTTGTTTTGCTTGGATTGCAGTGGCGTGGTGGAGCACATTTTGCCTGACAGCCCCTTTGCATCCTCCACAAAGGCCTCCTTCACTGATACAGCTCCAGCAGCTCAAAATGGGAACACCAGCCCTCATCATGCGGCTTCATCCCTCTTCCCACCTACATCCACCATTGAGCTGCCCCCATACAACTCCTGCTTCTTTCAGGCGCCCAGGTAGAAATTCAGCCACTTCTCTCCATTGCTGTTTACAGTAGAGGATGGTGTATGCATTCTTGGCACAGCAGTCTTTTTTATGCAATTGCACTTGTTTACAATAGTTACAATAGATCGTAAGAAAACTGTTTTTCTTCAGGTTTTCTCCTGGGCATGAAGCCATTGGGCTGTGAATACAGAGCAAAAGGGGTCTCCTTTCCTCAAAACTGGGAGTAAGTATCAATCAGCTGGCCAATCATGATGCATATAAAATTAGCCTCCCCACCCCCACTCTAATGGTTGTGTCATTGTTTATTCATGTTGTTACCTGCAGGGACTATCAATGACCCCATCATGTGGATGAAAGAGTAGAAAGCTTTATTAATTAACAAATACTAGGTGTATCTTCAGAGAGGGACAGCAACAACAACAGCAACAAAAAAAAAAGACAAGTCTAGGTTGTTTTAGCTCTAGGCCTAAGTATATGATATGATAGTAGTCCTATATAAATAATAGTAGTCGTTTAGTAGCTCCTGCCGGTATCAAGATTCAAAAGAACAAGATAAAACTCACTGGTCCGTCTCGTAAGCTCATTTCTAGTATGGATCTCAGTTTGATACAGGTAATTAGATGGTGTAGTGCTAGTAACTAGACAACTAGTACTGGCAGCCAGTTGTAGTGAAGTGACATGGCTGCATACAGACATCCAAAGGAAAACAGAGGGTAGAGAGGCAGGGGAGTGGACATCCAAAGGAAAACAGAGGGTAGAGAGGCCAGACAGAGATGGTGATGCTGCTGCTGCAGGCTGCAGCTGCACAAGGAAAAGTGATGAGACGAGACGAGGTACTGCTGGGACCAGAGCACTCACGGGTGCAGAGAATCACCATCACCTCCATCGAGCAATTTCAGCAGTGACCCCTTCATCTGTGTGGTAGTACTATTTTGCCCATGCTCTTGTCATGTGTGCATCCAGCACTAGTCCTTAGGTCTGTGCATCCACCTTTTGCTCTTCTTTTCACCCTTGTAGTAGAAAACAGCAGGAGGTAGTAGACAAAGAAATGGAAAAGTAATTATCAGTCATTTATCTTGGTCCATGCTTTATATTTTTGCTTGGTTCTTATTACTCTCTTTGTGTTCCAAATTCAATTTGCTTTTAGTGTTTCTTAAAACAATTTTACGTTTGATTAACTTTATAGGAAAAGGAGCACTAACATTTATAAAATCAAATTAGTATTATTAGATTAGACATGTAATGAAATGTGTTTTTATAATTTACTTATTTGGAGCCATGCATGTTGTCTTTTTCTGTAAAGTTGGTTGTATCTAAGATACCTTAACAGAACTGCTTGTTCTGAACTACTGATTCTAAAAGCTCATGGTTGAAATCTGCTTTGATTCACAACCAATAAAAAATGGTGCACTAGATCCGGAAGTGTTTTGTGCAAAGCTATATGATTTTTTTTATCTTACGAGTGTCACTGCAACATCGCAACACGATTGTACCTCTGATCTTGCAAGCTTTGGTACAAAGGCAAATAGAAGTGTTTCTAGGTAAGGCAGTAAAGAATGCAAGAACATCTTGAGAGTGCTGGCTCAGGTTAGAAGTGCGTGATTGTGTAAAGTCAACCATTTTAATCTTGGGAAATATAGGGTGAAACCAACCTACAAATGGAAACATGAAAACTAGTTTAAAAAATTCTGGATTTTGTCTTCTAGCAGTATTGATTTTTTTTTGAAAATAATTTTGCATCTCAACTTTTTGGCGTGGGTTCATGTATGGATGTATTACATGTCAAGTTTAAAAATTTTCAAGTTACAAAATTTATAGTTGCCTGATTTTGTTGGAGATCCGTAATCATCAATAGGGAACTGTTGTCTTTGACAATGCTCGGTAAAGTAGTTTAAGATTCGGTGACGCTCCCCTTTTAGGGATGCTTTTGGCAAACCAGTAGCCTGAGGAAGTGAGGATAGCGATGAACGGCTAGCGCCATGAGCTAATCGGACTCCAATGGGTGTGCTGTTGATGGGGTTGCTAGTTTGGAAATGCAATATTGTCATAAGAAAACCATTTTTTATCCCATTATAGATTACACATGCTCCATAGATGGAATTTTTTTTATTTTTAATTATTTTTAAATTGTTTTTTACAATTTTAATTTTTTGTTTCGAAATATGACAGAATTAGTCGCCCACAGTGAGCGTTTTTTTAAAAAACGCCTACTGTGTAGGCGTTATATGTGACGTGGTACAGGGCCGGTCGCCGCTGGTGTCGGGCGTCCCCTGGCGCCCGCGTTTTTTGGTGGCGAGGGGCCCGCCTGCAAAAGGGCGCCGGCACCGGCGGCGGCCGGCCCTGTGCCACGTCACATATAACGCCCACACAGTGGGCGTTTTTTAAAAAACGCCCACTGTGGGCGACTAGTTCTGTCAAATTTCGAAACAAAAAATTAAAATTGTAATTTTTTTAAAAAAATTAAAAATAAAAATCCCATAGATGAGGGTACCCTGATACTTATGAAAACACAGTCCCTTTACGAGTATCTGTTTAAGGACATTGCAAATCTCGAAAATGATAAAAGTCACCACACTGGGTTACCCGTATCAAAGTCAAGAACTTAAACCCAGGAGGATATGTCGTAGCACAAGAAACCTAACCCACTGGGTTACAACCAGTTTGCGTCATCAAAACATTCATGAATGCTACTAGAGTGTGGAGCGGCTTCAAAGAGTAGAGTTGAATATGGACAGGAGAGGAAGAGGAGAGGATGAAGATGGAAGGAAGACACGTGAGATGGTTGCGGCTGATGCTGCTTCGTTGTAAGAGAAAAATACTATTCTTTGATAAGTTCAAACCAACGGGATGATAATGGATGGAGTTTTGGCCATGGATCGGAGGATGATATTGGCCTGGATGACTAGATCCTCGTTAGATAATACGAGGGGCTTGGGGGTAATTTTAGGATACATTTCATTTCAGGATGGCTTTCATTGCGTGTCGAGTTCTGAAAATGTTGATGTTGGTGCTGAAAGTCTGTTCCCATTTCCCGAATTTTAGGACAACCGAAAAGGCAGGGCCGGGCACGGGAGAAAATGGAGAATCCGGTGCAGACGTGCAGTGAGTGTGAATGGAGGAGGAGACCTGACGGGGAAAAGGGTAACAGCTCAGCACGCCCTTTGGGTACACGATGGGACGGCGATCGATCGCCAACTTGAGCTCTTCGTGCACGCTGCAGCACTTGTTTCTTTCTTTTGCCAACAAGTTTGCCGATTCCGATGGGAAACACTGCAGCTGCAGTGCAATGCAGATATACGTCCTCACACCCTGTTGCCAACAAGTTGTTTATGCTGAGCTAGCTAGTGACGACTAGAAGAGTGAACAAACCTTGCTTAGCAGATCTGAGAGCGTCGGCACATTGTAAGTACCATCAGACATCAGTAAGCAAAACAGTGCAGGTGTCTTGTTGTTAAGGACGGCGATCGCAGCAGCAGCCAAGATATTTTGCTGCATTGGGTGGGTGCACACCCTTGGTGGTTACTTCCTCCTAACCAACAGGCATGAGATAGATGGACCATGGACGCAGACAAGGGCAGAAGAGCTACTAGTACTTGCATCAACCAACATGAAAATTTAAATGTGTCATCACAGACGCAGAGCCAAGCTACTAACCTAGGCCTGCCTTGCTTGGTGAACGACCGGCCATGTACCTGTCCTGGTAATAACAGACCTATTTTCGGCCATCTTTCATCTTTTCTCAACATGAAATAAAAGCTGGTGGCACTGAAATTTTTATTTTTATTTTTATTTTCACCAGCTTATTTAGCTTAGACTTGTAGACACCGTAATAAGAAGCTGGAGAGCTTTCCTAAACGAGACGTTAGATAGTGATGGTGTGTCACCGTCAAGAATACGTTTTGTACATAGATGAAACCATAATAAGAGTTTCGTGTTACATATTAGGAGTCTATTTTTAGTAATGCACCCAGCTATGACTATGAGATACACTAAGAAAACAGCAAAACTATGCAAATTGGAAGCCTGAACTGACCAACTGATGAACTGAATCACAGGCACATGTGCTACTACCACACACACTGGGAGTGAGGAGTACTTGTCATCCCCTGGCTGTCAAACCTAACCTCTCCATTTCTTTTTACTACCGTTCTTGGACACTAGTGTCGGTGAAAATGTGGTCAACAAACATTTCGTCTGCAACATAGGGCAGGCACAGCGATATTAATGGGCCTGAGGTCTCCCACTCACACTCCACTGGCCCAATTCAGCCCGGACCACCCTGCAACATCAGGTATAACTGTAACCAACTGTACCAACGGGTAAACTAGCAATCAGCAGCAGTAGAAAATCACTCCCGGCAGAAAAAGAAGAGGAGGCTAGGCGAAGAATCACTGATACTACTGTCAATCTGGATAATGGAATTTCAGCAATTACGTTTCATTTACAAAATGTTCACTTGAGAATTGCAGTGAGAATACACAGTAGTTTCAGAGTCATCTCTATTTAGGACTACAGCGGTGAAACAAGAAAGCACATTGTGAGGAAAAATATCCAGATCAAACAAAATTATTGCAAACTGAACCTGAATATGAAGAGGGTTCCCAGTGCACACCGACGAACTTAACAGAAGTTTGGAAGCTCATCGACGATAACTTTTACTTTCTTTGCACTACTCCCCCTTGCTGCTGTTGCTAGACCACTCACTATCTCCCCAATGTAGCTTCCTCTGCTTGTTGATTCATGCTCAGATGCAGGGCTCATATTTGTCAGACCTTCCAGCCTTCTGAACTGCAGGTCAACCCTTTGGAGCTCGGACATTGCCCCCTCTGAAAACGTCAGCGAAGTAAAGAGGCCTGAGACACTTGTATCCTCCGCCTGGAACCAAGATGATGCCCCCAAAGTTCAGTTTGTTCCCCTCGAAAATGGTCACCGTATCTGACCTTTCAGCACTGAATGAGAAGGTTAACCTAACTAGATCTTCCAGGTTGCAAAATAGTGATGGTATTGACGCAAGGAGCTCAGAAGTATCTGTCCGGAGAATTATCACAGAAACAATTAATAAGATCTTCCAGGTAGGTGATCCACTCTGGAACTTTAAGCAACTTCCCATGCACATGCAGATTCCTGGGACTGGGAGGGGATGCCGCAGAATCCAGTGAATTGATAAATTCAAAGGATTCATCATCAATTTCCCGAGACTGGAGATGAGAACTGCCAAGGTGCTCCATGGAGGACATCAAATCTTGGAAGTCCAAACTGCCCTTCTGCAGATTTAGCTTGTAAACCAGAAGGTTCCTTCGTTTCAGCACCACTTGCTTTACCCTCTGCCGACCCGTGACAGACATGTAAACCAACTCATCAAAGATAGAACGAATACATCACTGAGAGCTACTACAAAACTGAAAGCGAAGGCAAAATATGGAAGTCCATGGCTTAGACGCCCCGGTCCTATTGGAACTTGAAAGACGGGCTTTCCTTCCGATATCAATGTTGATCACTAGTCATTGCAGTGCAGCAACACCAATCACGGTCCTCTTCCTTAGATTCTTATATGGACGAAGAGAACCTTAGTGTCACAGCCTTCAGCTAATTAGCCTCACCTTCCAGTATAGCCTGATCCCTTCCCTTCAGCACCTCAATTAACTAGAATATTCTTGAGAGAATTTATTACTTATTTTACGTACCACACTATTAGGCTGGATGTTCTTGAAACAGAAGCACATTCTTTCTCTCACCACTCACAATGGTACTATAGAGAAATATTTGCTGCATCAATCAGTGTTCTCTCACCCTCACAATCGCCGTGCTCCAAGTCTTTTCTTAGCTTCTGAAGGCTTTCCACCACCTCCACCATTTCTGGTCGCTCATCTACATCTTCCCTGAGACAATCCACTGCCAGCTTGCCTATCTCTTCCAGGATAAGCATGTTCCCTTCGATTGAAATCTCCTCGTCAAACATGGCCTCGTCAAACATGGCTTTCCCACTATTTTCATTCCTGCAAGCAATGATATATCGAACATGGAGGCTAACAATGTTTTCGGCCAGATTTCTTGGTTTTTTTCTGGTGATTAGTTCCAAGAGCACAATTCCAAAAGAGTAAACATCACCCTTTAATGTCAAGCAATAAGTCTTAATGAAAACTGGGTCAATGTATGCCATGTCACTCCATTTCAAAAGTTCACCTCTAATACTGCTCATCAGGTGTGTCGGAAAACAAACGGAGACCTTTGGCACAAAATCGTGACCTAGCATTATATTTGTAAATGTGACATTGCCATGGTACTTTCCCAAGGAGTGCAAATATCCCAATGCCTGTGCGGATCCAATTGCAATACCAAGGCGTAAATCAAGTGAGAGAGACTGATCACCATTATTAGAATGCAGAAGTTCGTGCAGACTCCCAAGAGGGGCAAACTCACATACCAACAGAGGAAATTCTGGCTCCGTGCAACAGCCCACTAGATTCATGATATTCATATGGTGGTGAACCTTAAACGCATATAACATGTCGTCAACAAAATCATCTATATCAGATGTTATGTACCTACAAACCAACTTCTTCACTGCAACTGCTTGGCTGGATATCTCCCATGTAGATGAAAACAGTATAATCTTGCCTAATTACAGTTGAATAGTTGCAGGTAATCCTTTCGATTTCTTTTAAGGTGAAATTTTTTATACCAGCAGCTTTCAGTTTTGAACCATGACGTGATTCCTACTGAAGATGTCTAGGTCGCTGAACTCGTAAGTTACACTTGAGATGGAGCTGGAGCTGGGAATGCTTGAGCGCTGACCTTCTTTTTCTTGAGATTTCTCACAATGAAGGGATCTTCTAAGCATATGCAGACTCCCCAGAACATCTTTCATTTCAGGGCGTTCCTTGATATCCATTGTGAAGCACTGCGCTGCCAGATTTCCAATTTCGTCAAGAATCTCAATGTCTATCTCATTTGCTATCTCAGTATCAAACATCTCTCGCGCCTCTTGCTTTCCTTTTCCTAGAGCACCAGTGAACTTTCTTTTGAGGCCAGTGCCATACCCATTTTCGCTTGCCTTGGCTCTGGTAATTAGTTCCAAAAGAACAACCCCAAAACTGTAAACATCACTCTTTGGATCAAGGAGCCCAGTCTCAATATATTCTGGATCCATGTAACCTATGCTGCCTATTACATTCTTGGTGTATTGAGTTTGGTGCATGGAAAGCAACCTTGATAATCCAAAGTCAGATAATTTGGCACCCAAATAATTGTCCAGGAGTATGTTATCAGGTTTGATATCGCCGTGAATCATCGGTTGGTACATGGATGAATGCATGTATGCTAATGCATCTGCACATTCTATAGCAATACGCAACCTTGCATCTAGAGAAATGGGAGCATTACTGCCATGAAGGAGATCTTTGAGGTTCCCCCCAGGAACATACTCAGTGACAATCATTAACGTGCTATCCTCAGAACAATAGCCCAAGAGCCTGACTACATTCTTGTGGTTGATTTGGCAATGGACGATTATCTCTTTAGTGAATCCATCTTTGACATTCTGGCAGATGTATTTCTTTATTGCTACTGTAGTACCATCATCAAGAGAACCTCGGTAAACTTGTCCAAAGCCACCTTGGCCAATCGGAGTGCTATAATTGTTAGTTATCCTTTTAATGTCATCTTCTGTGAAGTTCTTCACATTGTGATTGTTGACTGCTATCCATTTTGCCCTTTCACTACCTTTGATGAAGTCAGTAAGCTTGTTTTCAGGGAGTTCCATTAAATGACACCACACCAATATAAGGATTTTATAGCATAAAAGTCCCTTGAACCTGCTAGTGTGATTGAACAAATGAGTAAATTTGTGTATGAGACTATCGTTGAAGACACTGAAACTTTCATTTCATTTCATTTTTTAAAAGGAAGACATTGAATGATTGGCGTTTTACATGTACCATACTATATGAATAACTGTTGCATTAATATATTTAATCTTCATGGCAACAAAAAATGTATTTCATTTGTAAACTTCGAAATTGATATATTTTCAAAGTTGTATATCTGACCAACACAACTTAATGGACTCCTGTCGAAATTAACCATCACTGATGATACTAAATAGTCTGAGACGCTTAGAACGAAAAATGTGGGCGAACTAGTAATATGGGCTTTATTAGGGAGTATCAAATAAAAACCCTTCCACGGAGTATCTTTGCTCGCATGATTTCTGTCGGATTGGAACAGCTCAGAAGCAGAAGCTTAGCTTTTAGGTAGATACCTTCTAATTCTTGCTGGCTATAAGTATAACAAACATGGATAGCTCTATAACTATAAAGGTAATAAATAAGCCGAGACATGATGGCTACAGCACCAACAGCATCAATTTGAGATCTAGGTAGAACTAGTAACAATGGCTAGTGGGGGAAGGGAGAAAAAAGAAGGGGTAAATAGGGTCCCACAGTACCGTATTTACGGCAATCGATGGGGAGGGCTGCAGCAGGGCAGACTGATCCTGTGGAGAAATGCGGCGAAGTGGCAAGAGATGAGATCCGAGAACTCTAGATATGAGATGAACTCCGTCCGGCTCACGGATGCCTGGGCTGCGACCTTCGCTCGGTTAACTCTTGGCGGATGGTGGTGGGTGAGCACCAAGGTATGATGATCGGAAGAGTTTGAAGCCAACCGAAGTATGGTGGGAAGAGTTGAAGACGGATTAGAAAACCAATATTGCAGCTAAAAAGAATCAAATTTAAAGAAAATTAAGTCAACACAATAAAATCGACCTGAGATCCATTTGGGCAGCAGTACCCTGGCAACTGGCCAGGGTTGGGAATCGGGCGGCTCCGCGGCGCCGTCGCGCGAATGCAGAGCAGCCGGCGCCGCACCTGGTCGAGGGAGTGGGCAGCCAAGACGGCGGCGGACAGGCAGCCCGTACGTTTTCCGAGTCCCATGTTTGCAAATGTCTTGACACGAATGCTAAAAACTGATCGGTTAAATAGAAGGGCAGAAGAGTCCATTCATGTGCCAAATACATGTATAAAGATTACAAAATAGAGAAAATAAATAAAATGGCAAGAAAATCAAGCAGTCTCATGTTTGGAGACCCATTTTCTAGAAGAATGTTCCGAGTCCTAAAAATTACGAAGCGCGACAATTGGAGTCCTAGATATGCGATTCTCTCCATCAAATTACACGTTGCACTATGTATATTGAAACTACTTATCCCTTCACATGAATCCCAAACGTTAGGGGCTTCGTGCACGCATATATCTGCATTGCACCGCAGTGTTTGTGTTTCCATCGGAATCGGGAAAACCAAAGAAAGAAACCTTTGCAGATCTGTCGGAGCGTCGGCGCATGGTAGCCGGCCGGATTGAACAAATTGTTGATCGGAGCCATGATGCCATCGGTCATCAGTGAGAAAAACAGTGCAGGTGTCTTGTTGTTAAGGACGGTGATCGCAGCAGCAGCCAAGGATATTTTGCTGCATTGGGTGGTGCACACCCTTGGTCGGAGCCCGGAGGCTCAGATCAAGGGCACAAGGCATTCACGCCGGAGCCCAGAGGCTGCAGCTAGCTATTGCATCAACGACCATGGCATTTTGAATGTGTCATCACAAAGCCAACAGCCAAGCTACTAACGAGGCAGGTTGATGACCGGCCGGTGGGACTCTCCCCGGCCGTGTACCGTGGTTGTACACGGTACAAAGCATACCTTGTCCAAAGCCACCTTGGCCAATGGGAGTGCTATAATTGTTAGTTATCCTTTTGATGTCATTTTTTGTGAAGTTTTTGACATTGTGATTGTTGACTAGTATCCATTTTGCCTTTCGCTGCTTTTGATGAAGTCAGTAAGCTTGTTTTCAAGGAGTTCCATTAAAGGCCACCAAGAAAGATTTTATAGCATAAAAGTCTCTTGAACCTGCTAGTGTAAACGAACAAGTCAATAAATTCGTGTACGAAACTCTAGTGAAGACAGTAAAGCTTTCGTTTCACTTCATTTTTTTAAAGGAAGACACCGAATGATTGAGTTTTACATGAACCATACTATAAGACACTGAATGATTGGAATTTTACATGAACCATATTATACAAGTGACTGTGGCATCAATATATTTAATCTTTGTGGGAAAGAAAGGTATTGCGATTGTACACTGAAATTGGCATATTTTCAAAGTTGTTGATCTAATCAACAGAAATTTATGGACTGCTGTCAAAATTACCCATCTCTGATGGTACAAATATCCAGAGATGCTTATACTAACAAAAAACTACGGGTGGAGACACTTGAAGCTTTCATTCTTTTTTTTTCTAAGGGAATACATTGAATGATTGGAGTTTTACATGAACCATACTATACAAGCAATCATGGCATCTATATATTTAATCTTGAGTTAAATGCACCAGATGTCCATTAACTTATGCGGGGTTTTAGTTAGGTCCATCGACTCTAAAAGTTGATTTCTAGGTTCATTGGTTCCCCGCAAGCAGATACCCCTTAGTTTATCCTTTAAATTGAACTTCCAGGTCTATGCACTTTGAAAGTGCTTCACTGTAGGTCTGTACCTTAGATCTGATGTGGCATGTGGAGTCAACAACCCATATGACATGAATTTGCAATTAGACCCTTCTCCCTCTCCCATTCTCATTCCTGTTAATTCCTATGCACGTGAGGTGGTGAGAGCAAGCGCCGGCAAGCGGAACGAGCGTAGGGACAGTGGCGCACGACGAAGGCCGAGTGGCGCAAGGCATAGGGCTGCAAAGGGCACACTATGGGTCATCCACATGCATGGTGAGCCACGAGCGTGCCTGATCGGTGGTCGATGGCAGGCATAATGGTGGGTCCTACATAGACTCACCCTGAATGCGCGCGCATGGGGATGAGAGGACCGCGGTGGACTCAACTACGCACTCGTTGAAGCAATGATGGCATACATCAATTGCTACAATGGCGCTCGCCAGTTCAAAGCTCGACCATGCATATGCAGTAGGACGGGTTGGGAGCTCCGTCGTGGTTTTTGTGTGTCCAACGAGCACAAAGGGCCGAGTAGCACTCATCTCAGACATAGATGAAGCACAAGGCGAGGAACAAAGGAACAAGGGTGATAGTAGGAACTTGGTGACCGGTAGTGGTGGTGGCGAGCACCGAAGTAGAGATAGGGTAGAGGCATGGTTCGGGGGGGGGGGGGGGGGGGGGGGGTGGGAGGAAAGGGGGGCACCGCCGTGGGTGCCCCCCGCCCCCCCCTCCCCCCCCCCCCCCCCCCCAAGGTGTGAGGACAAAGGGGTATGAACCTGTGGTAAACCGCTTAAAAGTTTATGACCTAAAAGTTCAAGCTAAGGGTCAAACGAAGGGGTATGGACCTACGTTGAACACTTAAAAAGCTTATGAATCCAAAAGTCAACTTTTAGAGTTGATGGACTGAACTAAAAGCCCCGCATAAGCTAATGGACCTCTTGTACATTTAACTCTTTATAATTTTTAGGAGAGATGAAAGGACCGAGGCTGTCGCCTAGAGGGGGGTGAATAGGCGTATCTAAAAACCTGAAACTCAAAAAACTCAATGTGGACGTCAAATACCAGACTGGTACCACCGGTCAGAGAGGAACAGTACTACCAGTGCAAATCACCGGTACTACCGGTAGCCTACTGAGTCTACGAAATCAGAGTATAATGAGTTTTGAATCCAGATCTGAGTTTTACCCCACACTCCTAGATGATGTTGAACTCCCCTTTGCTTGTTCCCTCACCAAATAGTAGATCTAGCACCCACAACCTATGAGAGAGGGAGAGAGAGGAAGGACACGAAGAACAAGTAATAGCACAAGTAATCACATGCAACAAGAAGCACACGGGACACACGATTAATCCTAAGGTTCGGTATCCCCACAAAGGAGTTCCTATGTCCTTGTTGTTGAGGTGACCACCAAGGTCAGAGTCTCTTCCACCACCTTGCCTCCCTTAAGCAACCACAAAGGTTAGCTCAAGATTTCCAATAAGAAGAATAGGGTGATACAAACACTTCGGGGCGCCCTCACAAGTAGAACAAGATGAGCAACCTTGAAGAATGCCTAGCCAGCTAGGGTTCCAAGAACCCAAGAGTAATAAACACAAATCAAACTAGCTAAAAGGGGGAACCAAGTGCTCAAGTCACAAATTGAAGCTTTCCACTCTCAAATCTCTTCTCTCTTACTCAAATCTTGCAAGGGAATGAATCTTGGAGCAAAGAGAGGGAGAAAGAGGGTGAGTCAATGCTTGAGAGCTCTTTTCCTAGATGGCGTGTCATTGGAATGGAGTGGGCAATAGTTAGAAATGAGGGAGAGGACTATTTATACATATACCCACAAAGGCAGCACTAGTACTACCGGTGGGTACCATCGGTACTACCGGTCCCTAGGGTTTCTGACCGTTGGAGCTCGCCTACGGACACGCAGGATATTGGCGGAGAAATGGCCCACCAGTACTACCGGTTTCACCTGTACTACCGGTCACCGCCGGCACTACCGATCCAAGACCGGTACTACCGCTAGGTCAAAAACCCACAAACTAGTAGGACCTGAGAACAGGCGGAGATTTGATCTACCGGTACTACCGGTGTTCCACCGCTGCTACCGGTCATCACTGGTACTACCGGTCAAATACCGTACTACTGCTAATACAAATTCTCACAAACTAAGCATGGCCACTGTGCTGACGCTATACCTATCGATACTTTCGATGACGGTCCACCGGTATTACCGATCCACCCAGGTAGAGAAACATCTCTCTAAATGTGCATGAGTGCAACGGTGTCTCTCGAGCGCATGACATAGATCGAAATGAGCACTATATCCCCATCTAGCTAGTTTAACTTGTATCCCTTTTGATAGTGCGGCATTTCCTATAACTCAAGATCAAATATGAAATCTAATGGAGCACTTGAGCCGAAACACTTTTCCTTCGATTGAATTTGAGGAGTGCTAACATGCCAACTTTGATTTTTCTTCTTGAGCATAGCCATCTTGAGTACGTGACTTGATTCCATTCATCAAATGTAGATAAATCCAAATGTAACAAGTCACTTTTCATCAAACACTCCAATAGTGATTTGATCCTTCACACCAATATGAACTTCAGAGCTTGACTGGTACCTTAACTAAATGCAAGTACTTTCTTCTTCACCCTAGCTAGGTTTTTTGGCTGCCAAGCCATCGCTTGTCCTTCACCCTTGCTTTTCCTTCACCCTTGCTTAGTACCTTGAAGCCTTTCCTTGGTATCTTCACCATCTCAAGCCGTCAAGCCACATCTTGTGTTTAATCATCCATTCATTTGTATTGTTGCCTTTTTTCATTTCAACTTAAATAGCAAGCTTCAAACATGAGATTATTCTCATGTGCAATCCCTCATGTCTCATTAATTATTTCTTATTATGCTTGCTTTCACATAGATCATAGAAATCCCACAATAAATAAGCCATTGCATGAATTCCATTTTCTTGTTGTCTTGTGCTTGAACTGGATTGATTATACAACAACACATCATTTTGGCTTTATTCAATTTATACAAGTACATGTGAGATGATCAATTTCATGTCAACACTTAACAAACTCATTACACCTTTAATTATATTGTCACTCAATCATCCAAAACCTACTAAAGGGCTAGATGCACTTTCAAGAGAAAAGGTATTGCATTTGTGCACTTTGAAATTGCCATATTTTCAAAGTTTCTGATTGAAACAACACAAATCAATGGACTCCTTTCTAAGTTACCTATCTCTGAATGTACTAATAGTCTGAGATGCTTATAACAATAACCGTGTGGCTACACTTGTAATATGGTCTTTTATTTATCAAGTACAAAAAAGCCCTTCGGCGGAGTATCAGATGTCTAGTTTACTCGCCTGATTTGAGTCAGATTGGAATAGTTCAGAAATTAGAAATAGTAGCTTAGCTTACAGGTAGGTAAATTCTTGCTAACTATAAGTGTAACAAACATGGATTGCTAAAAAGGTAAAGAAGCCGAGACAGGATGGTTGCAGCACCAAAGGCATTAATTTGAGATCTAGTATACCCTAAGCAATACGGCGAGGCCATCGGTGTCCATTGTCGAGAAAAGGATCCAGCAAAGAACTAGGAGTAGTAACAATGGCAATTGGGTGAGGGGGGAAAGGAAGGGAGCTAAGCACACACGCACCTTATCACGACAATGGATGGGCAAGGCAAACTGATATTGTGGAGAAATGCGTGGGAGTAGTGGCTTAAAGATGAGATCCAAGAACTCAAAAATTAGATGAACTTCGATTCACGACTGCTGAGAGGCGACCTGCGACCTTCACTCGGTCAACTCTTGATAGATGGTGATGGTGGTTGGGTGAGGAACAGACGAAGAAGAACGGACTAGGAGGCGTTTCTTACTCCTTTTTTTGTGCTCCCTCTCTTAACCCTAATTAGTGATGAGTCATCGGTCATGACTACGCATGACATGGAATTTTTTAGATAATATAATAAATGAAACCTGATTTTGTGCCTCTTTGGTGCAACTCTAGGAGCTCTGGCTCCTCTTCCTGGCTCCTACTAAAATACACTGCAAATGGAAGGGAGCCGGAGGAGCTTCGATTTGGAGGCTCCAACAGCTCCACCACAGTGCTGCTATAGTGACCGTGCCGGAACCGTCGAAGCTCCACCAAAGAGGTCCTTTATCTCTTATACAAGCAAGAGAATCATATTAATTATTACAAATATTTAATATAACGAAAACTAGATCCAAAACTCAATCCTAACTAAAAGGCTATCCGTTTTCTTGTAGTGGATCTTTTCGCTTCTCCTCATCGGTCCAATAGTTGGAATCCTTGTTATTGAATTTATCAAGAGCATCATCCAGTTCAACTTGTGTATGAATATCCCTCATCTTGACTTGCCACAGAGCGAACCTTGTGTCATGATCCAGCAGAGGAATATAATACTTCATCGACATAGTGAACAAATAACAATAGTAACCAGAAGAATAATAATATACAAGAATTTTGATGTAACCCTAGGAAAAATATGTAGCCTAGTACACAATCTGTATCTTCAGCAATAAATTGAAGAAAAAGAGCTTCTAGTGCAATTCTTGTGTGCACGCAGAAAAAATCCACCAAATTCTCCAACCACGCACAATAACACTGGTTCAGCACTTGCAACCCTCAATCTGCATGCGCCAGATGATGGCTAGGGAATGGAGCAACGATAGACAACACTAGCAGTGTGAACTTCCTTCGCTTGGGACGTGATAGACAGGTAGCACAAAACTGCTTTTGTAGATGAAACCGAGCATGCTTCTAACTTGAATTCGGAACATGGCTCTCATGTAGATTGACTACGCAGCAGGACTGATCAAACTCTGCCTTGGACTCAAAACCAAGTCACCAATTCATGGCACGAAAGAAAACACCGAACAATAGATTGATCTTGGTGGCGACGCAGTGAATTTGTGTCAAACAGCAGATCCAAACACACGATGATAGCAACGGCAAATAGGAAATAAAACCCTAATTTTTTCAATCTTATGTCTGGCTCTGATACCACTTATTAGCAAATAATGTAAATAAAGATAGAATATGAGACACAAATTTTTACGTTGAAAATCTTTGTGAAAAAACCACGGGCGCCAATCGGTGATCTTCACTATATAATAAGATTTTAAGTAACGCATGGAATACAATGAGTCGTTAGCTCTTTTAATGTGGCTTACAAGATGTATTCATTGGACAGACGGATTACAGTCAGACAGAAACAAATCCTCTATTAATACTACTCAAACTGTGGGCCCTCCAGATGTCTCCACAAAGACTCATGTTAGAATTCGAATCATACTCCAACATGCGCAGCGGTGGCGCACGAGGAGAACGACGAGATGAGGGATCGAGAGATATAAACCAGCTGTGTTTTTTAATCTATCTATGCAACACTCGAGCGTTTTGGGTTCTCCTAACACCTAATTTTTTCTTTGTATCTTCTCGTCATTGCATAGCTTCCAAATCTTCTAGGCCGCTATGAGAGAGCCCTCCGTGAAGAAGCTTAAGGGTCTGTTTAGTAGAGCTGTGCTCCCTGATTCTATGGTAAAGTGATTTCGTGGCTGAAAGTAATTCTCTTTTATGCTTTAGTATAAACTCTCAAAATCATGATAAAGAATTACTTCATGGAATCAAGAGAAACTACTTTTTCCAGCTCTCATCCTCTTAGTTCATTGCAGAGAATCACTTTACAAAATCAGTAGAGCATCACTTCTCACTGAAAAATAAGTTTGGCAGACAGGGTGCGATTCTTCCTGAGAATCCGCTCTGCGGAGCACTGCCAAATGGACCCTAAACCATGTGTCTCGATCTCGTGCTTTTGCAGACCTTCCTAGTAGCGGCGGAGAGATATCCCAAGTAAAGTTGATGGATGACCAACACTATCCGGCGAAGGGACATTAGAAGAAGAGATCACCAATATCTTCAACAACTCCAGTGCTGCAAATTACACATAGGGTGTCATCTTGGATGTTCAGATTCCTCCTCCTTAGCATAGTTTTTGTGTTGAGCCGATCCATCAATATTAGCCATGCAAAGGACTTTGCCCGAGGGGTGCACCGAGACTTCCAAAACATTTTGTAGTAGGGATGTGGTTCCACATCACTGAAGGCATATGCATAAAATCGTCAAGAAGAATAATTGGCCCCCCCAGATCTGAGAAAACATTAAGGTTTCCAGATAACTTTGAAGCTACTACGCATCTCATCATGGGCCTGAATCGACAATGGAAGTATAAAGACAACGCTCAGGTCCTCTTCCAGCATCATTTCCTGAACCGAGAGCAAAGCATTTCTGCCAAATGAAGACAGTCTTGGATATTGAACTGCTATCACGAATCTGAGCAAAAATCATCCCAAAAAGAACCGTGGAGCCATCTCCCAGGGTGCATCTTGCAATTCGGTACTACATCCGTTGACGCACACTAGCCGTTGCCGACCATTGGAGACTGTAGCAGTCCGGTGCCTTATCGGCGCCTCCAACCTTTTCTGCAACCTCTCTGGAACCCCTGTCCAGAGCACCCGTCCGATGCTTCACCTCACACGTCCGGTGAATACCTGTGGCTTGTCCTGTGCACACCTTGGCGTGCGGTGTGTCCCAGCTGCTTGCACCAGACACGTCCGGTAATGCAGCTGCCCGTTTTAACTCCGTTTCTTCATGTGTCTTCGTCCGAACTTCTTCCATCTTGTGTCTTGGACTCCTGCGTATTCTTGAGGTCATCAACACTGCTCTTAATGTCTTGCTTGAGGTGCTTATCATCCGGATCACCACTTTGCCTAAGTCTAAGTCCACTTTGCATCCTTTGAGCTATATCCAAAAACACTAGCAAACAATATTAGTCCAAATGGTCATGTTGATTATCAAACACCAAAATCCAAACTAAATAGCCCACAGGGTCCATTTTTTTAACACCTAGATTAGGCTAGTATCAACTAAATAAATCACGGCTAAATCCTTCCAACTGTAAGCTACGGCATTGGCTTTTATTGTTCTATATTAACACAGCTAAGCGATCCTCCGGGGTGATAACGCATCATCACTTTCCACAATCCTTTATGCATACATTTCAGCACTCTACAAGTGTGACAACCATTTATGTTACAGATGTTAATACCTTTGTAAAGCCACAATGAAGACTCAAAAGATATTTTGTTTGAAGTGGAACACTCAAACTTTATTGCAATCAGAGCCACAGTTAGCAACACACGGGCATGATACCGGTCTTGCTAAAGACCAGGACACGCTCTCCACATGAACCTGCATGCGACGAGCACTACCGACATGCACACCTAAAGCAATCAGGCATGCTTATTGTTGGACTCCAAGCTAACACAGCTGACACGTACAAGATTACATGCAATGCAACAGACACGCACTATACAAGTCCACATGCATGCATACATGTGTTGTGGCGGATCGGATCAAAGCAGTAGTAACGCCTGCCACATCTGGCTAGGTCTTCCGGTGTACCCATTGATGATGATCTGGCTAAGGAACGGGCTGCTGTATCCCCGCGCGTCCAGCACCAGTTTATCCCTCAGAGTGATAATAGTTCCATGGTTTGTGAACTCCCATCTCTGCAGTGCGGAGTTAAGGTCACATCTGGAGATGGTCACACGCGCGGCAGCTCCGCGACCTGATCCAGAAGCCGTAAGGCAGCTGCTCCTTCTCTGCTGAGGCCGTACGGAGCCATCTGGGTAGAGCGCCCACTGTTGGTTCGGCCTTCCGAGGGCACACGGCTGCAGCAGCAGGAGATCATCTCCTCCTCCATTGCCGGCCTGCAAACAAAGACCAAAGACCCCAACAATGGGTGCCACCAGTGGCTCCGCCGTGTTGTTGGTAGCACGCCACGCCTGGCCAACAGTGTAGCTGTTGTGCTGGACCGTCAGCTCCGTGCCGGCGGCGGACGCCGGCGCACTCAGCACCAGGCCGCCGTCAGAGATTATGGTGCCATTGTCCCATACCTGCCAGGTGAAGGCATCGTTCCTAGGGTTGCAGTCATAGATCGTGACGTAGCTGCCTGGTCTGTTGGCGTGTGCCGCCAGGCACTTGCCCCTGGATCGAAGCGTGCGATCAGCCTTGAAGGTCCATATCTGGTTCTCATTGTTGGACGACTTGCAGGGCCATAGAATGATCGGGTTGCCATTGTTGTAGCGCTCCTCCTTGACGTCCACGCACATGCCACCTGGCCCGACGATCTGCACGGCTGGCTCCACCGTAGTATTCGCAGCCGCAGTCGCCGCCGCAGGGGGCCTTGTGGTTGTGGTGGTGGGATCTCGTGATTTCGTCGGTGTTACAACAGATCTTATTAGGAGGGGCGCCAGGGGAGAAGACGACGACGAATTGGCATTGCTGTTGCTCAGGAGACCCAGTATGGCTATGAAGACACACGCATTGTCCACAGAAAAGCGTGTGTAGTTACGCCTCTGAAGCTGGACTGGAACCTGAAAAACACCGCCTTTACCCGAGTTCCGGATTGCATCCGACAGCCTTCCCCATGAATCCTCAAGCGTGGTTACGCTAGGATCCGGCGGGGTGTTCCGATAGTACAGGATCCTTTGACTGAAATCGTGCTCGATGTATCGGAACCGCGCCGCTTCTGAAACCATCTGGATGGTCACGAAGAACGCACGAACCAGCTGGGGAGTCTGAAACCATCTGGACCGTGCGTATGCGTACATGTACATGGTCGAGATAGATTCCTCCAGAGCTCCGCTCCCCAGCTCGACCTGCTCCCTTTCCATTCCTACACCTGACGCACGTGTCAGTGCGTCGTAGCTGCCGGTGAAGGTAAGCGTTGCTCTCTCTGTGTCGTTGAAGAGGTGCGCGATCGCCTCGTCGGCGTCCGGGCGATCAGGCCGGAGGAAGATGGCATGGTTGCCGGCGCGGTAACCCACCACAGAAGCATCTGTTACATCCAGAGCCAAGGTGACAGATTGCCCTGCCCAGTTTGTGAGCTCCGCCAGGACGAAGCGCGATTGATTGGTTACCATGGTATGCCGGCGAGGCAACGGTATCCCATGGCTCTCCTCGTCGCTTCGCAGGTGCTGCCGAAGTTCAGCGATGAAGTCTCGGTAGCTTCGACTGGTGATCCTGACAGTGGTTAAATTCGCTGTCGGATAATCATCGTTAAGAAGCCTGTGCTTGTGCTTGTGCTTGTCTTGGGAAGCTGCGACTCCTCCTAGTGACCATGTAAATGGTGGTGCAAATGCAAAGCATAGCCTTGCACTTGCAGCCACCACGAGGAACAGCACCCGGATCAGTGCTGAACATCCTCGTCGCATTGCTTAATTATTCGATCTGCGAACTCAAGCACTTCTCGGCCCACAATAATAATGTTTCACTTTCACCTACATACAAAAATTAATATTTCACTTCAGTGTGCAACAACTTTTAAAAATTAGGTAAAATGGACTCATTAACGTTCTAAAACCTTATACCCTGCCATATATTAAAAACCTACCATATATATCTAGAACTCTGAAGATGGAGTTCTGAAATTTTATATACAGAAGAAAATATTTGAACTTTGTATACAAATATATGTTTCCAACTTTCAAACAATAGATTCAAAACTTTAGGCCCTCAAACTTTGAATCTAAATTACTCACCTCTGCCATTACACAAGATAATTCAAAATAACCCCCAAAATTTATATATAAATTATCCATATTTGTTATTATAAAAGATAATTCAAAAACAATCTCTAAATTTGCATCTAAACCACATATTTAACCTCATAAATATGCATCTAAATTACCCATCTTTGCCATATTAAAAATAATTTAAAATAACCCTCTAACTTTGTGTCTACCTCGGCCCTTAAAAAGGTAAAAAATATCTCTCAAATATATATGTAAATACTAATATATGTTATTACATAAAATAAAATAATATTCATAAAGTATGGTACATATATATTTTAAAATTACAAACTTCTACAACTATGAAAGTAAATAACCATAATGCTATGTTTCACCATGTATACAAGGTAAACTTGTATGCATTAGAATAAATATTTATTTCGATAGCTTGTGAAACATGGAAGAATGTTCATTTAACAAACCACATAGCAACGACACTAATAATTCACTTTTATTTATATTAATACTCCATGGTAATAAATTTCATAATAAGTTGTTATTTTAAATAAGTTTATATATTTTGACTAAAACATTATGTTATATCAATATTGGTAATTTAATTTAACACTCTAGGATATATAAAACAATACTACACATATAATCATGTGATATAACAAATTCAACATGATTGGTGCAAGCAGAGTTTCAACTTAACATGTGAAAATCAATACTACTAGGATCTAGACCCTATTTAATAATAAAATAAATTTTGAATAAAAGATAAAAGATACTAGAGTTTCTACTAAACACGTGGAAAACTTTGCGACAACTCCACTAAAAATTGAAAGCCAAACTATAAATTCATGAAGTCACAGAAAGGATGCAGCACGAGTTTATATATCTTTAATATTAGATTACAACAAAATACGTATCACCCAAAAAAAAGATAAATATTATAAATTCTAACTAAAGGTCCCTAATGAAGCCTCCACGTTATTTTTTCACAAGACTCGATAGGAAAACAATAGATAGACCCCAGAAAATCTCACAAAAATTAGAAAAATCTGACCATCAATTCGGTATACCCTAATCACCATTGATAATATATAATAACTACTGGATCTATTCTATTTTCTAAATAATTATTCACCTCTACTCTTGCGTAAAATAACATAAAGTGATCAATGACTATGTTTAAATTGCCCATCTATGCCATTAAAATATGATCTAAATTAGACCTAAATTTGCATCTAATTATCCATGTCCTCCAACTATGATAGATTGCTTACTTAACCCAATTTTCATCTCATTATTAGAAAAAAAAATAAATATCCCCTCAAATCTACATATAAATTGTCAACATATTCTGTTAAAAAATGTTTAAATAACCATACAACACATATATGTTACTACATTACACACTTCTATCAATATTAATATATTAAGATTTGATTAAAGTAAGCATACAACATCGTGCCAGTATGCATGAGCGATAAGTATATATGTTATGTTCATCACATAAAAAATAATTTCTTAAGAACTCATATACTAATGATACTAACAAATTGTTTAAAACCATATTAGTAACTATGACATATAATTTATATAGGCTGTTACTTTAGATATATTTATATACTTTAACTAAAATGTTTGACACGTCTATGTTGAAAGTATAACTAAAATGCACATATAATTCTTTGATAGGAAAAATTCAAGCATCATGAGAAGTGTGGGAAACTACTGGTGACATTACTTTAGAGTAAATATCGATAATTGTAGGGCTTAAGTATTAAAATTCTATTGAGGTTAGGACAACTATCCACATCCGAGATCTCACTTCAAGCTCTATCACTTATGTTAAGTGACGTGGTGCAGGTTTCAAATGATTGATTGTGATATTGTTGTGTTTAGGAACGTACTCTATGACCTAAAATCCTTATTTTAAGAAGTGCAAAAAAAGAGTTAATAAAATATACAATAAGCACAAGAATTTTAACTTAACTTAAGGATAAAAAGAGTCCGTAGAAGTCAATAAGAATAAAATTTGAAAAATTTAGATTCATAACATCGTTAGATATATGATACAATAAGAGCCACCTTGGTTAATGGTAGGGTTTCAAACTATATTTAAAACATACTAATGGTGTCATGCAAAGGAAAATACGAATAAGAAAAATACTAAGGCGCCCAGACCCCCTCACCGACTGTAGAATCGCGTGACACCGCGACACGTGGACCCCACCACCTCGCCTCGCCCTTGGTGCCGTGGGACCCACCTCGCACTACCTCTTCCTCATCTGTGCATAGCAGCAACACGACAGAAGTCGCTATATTTTTACCACGTATAAGTAGTAAAGACACAGTGGCATGGTGCACCATATATTTTACCAGCATGCCAGCACAGGCCATGTCCAGCAGCATGCAAACACCTCGTTATCTGTGGCCATATAATGTTAGGCAGCGTTTATGAGCTAGACGCCGCACTGCCCCTGCTTGCACCGTCTCATCACAATGCATGCATGCCTGCAGCAAGTCTCTTCATGCACAGCCACAAGCACGCACACGCAGCAGCTGCAAGTTGCGTTCGCTAGCTGCCGCTCGGAGCACAGTGCCGTCATCAATGGCAAGTTGCCGAGCGTTGCACTGGCGCACAGCTCCTCCCGGGCCGTCTACAAAACCCGACGCTCACCGTGCAGCTCGCCCTCCTCCACACGACCACGCTGAACCGTTCAGCTCTACAGCTACCCACTCGTCCGCCTTCTTCCTCCTCCTGACCAAGCTCTCTGCGTCCTCAAGCACAAAGCGAAGCACGTCCCGTCGACCTCCCTTCCCGAGCTGTAACTAGCCGAGGTAGCTACCCTGCTGTAATCCCCTCCTTCTCATCTACCTCCCCATGGTCTCAGATACGAGAGTGATGGCCAGAGTTGCCATTGGGCGAAGCTCCAGGAGCTAGCCATGGCGGACAGCTCACGAACACGAACACCAGTACCTCTGTTTCTCGTACGTAGCTTTGCTAGCTTCTCTCCTTTCCCATGCATGTCTCTATGACGTGCGGGCCCTGAGCAACACGTGCACTAGCACATCTTCGGCATCACGTATACGAACCCACCAGCAACCAATCATGTGCAAATAAGTCCAGAGCTAGCAAACACACGTTCAGCTCCCCTTCTTCAAAAGTTCATGTTTATTTATCTAGACAGCCACCTTCCGAAATTAATATCTCCTCTATCCGACCTCCGATTCTATTAATTCTTCTTTCCTAATTTATCTAAAATCATGATCTATCTCCCATAAAAATCTCATAATTTTCAAAGCTTATTTATATTTATGTGATTATTTATTTATACTTGTTTGCTTATCGCGTATTTTAGCTGACGGAGTGAACGAGCCGGAGAACGAGGACGTCGGAGGCGAGTACCGCAAGTTCGGCACCGAGAAACCAAACGACCCGCAGGAGTTTGCAGATGAGGACGTCGACGGAGGCAAGCCCAACCTATTCCCCTTTGATGCATGTTGATCCTATTTTTAAACACAACCCGTAGAAGCCATTTTAAATTGCATGTATGATATACGTACGAGTATTTTTGCTGTTTAGTTATGACCCGATTGAATAGCCATCCTTGAAATTGTATTACCTGATAATTATCTTGTTCAAACATAGAAGCAAATAATACGTTATTTTATTATTTAGTATGCTTAGGACTTGATACTCATCCTGGATACCCATCACTATGATTTAATCAAATACAATTTTTTAAAAAGGAAAATGGTGTGAGTTATAAGAATGAATTGTGGGTAACATGAAAGGGATAATGAACCAGCATAGATGGTGTTTACCACTGCGTTGATGATTCATCTCACCTAACTCCGTTTTCGTGCAACTACTTGACCCTGTATGCGGCAGGGCTTAGTATAAATCTCTTTAGTTAATATGGCAATCACCTTGAGGCAGGTGTGCAACGGGGCACTAAGGGTTGTTGGTTACTGAGGATTTGTATTATATATATATATATATATAAGAGCTGTAATTTATAATGATGTTGTTGCCTTAGTGTGCCCGTGGTGAGTGCTCTATTAGCTAGGAGGGTAATGGCTTTGATGGATTTGTGCTTGTACTACGGTGTTAAGTTATGGTACCCTACTTGTGGTGCATGTGTACAACCTCTGCAGAGTGTAAAATTTATCCGGATAGACGTGTCCATGGTATATGGACGGCTTATGGTTTGGTTTTATCAACTCGTTGGGTTGGGATGAGTGAGAACATGTGAGTGAGTGTGATTTTAAAAATTGGTTAACTGTCATGTATTGTGGGAACTGAGGGTTTAGCAGCACTTAAAATTTAGAACAACCCCTCTTTCATAAGTATTAGAAAATGAGTCTTTTGCAAAGGTATTTGTAAAATGAACCCGGCATGTGTCAAAAGATAGTTTTATGCAAATAACCCCAAGCTTTACCTTTGATATATATCCATATGTATATATTGTCATCCCATTCTGTAGGGTAAGGTTGGATTTACTGATTGCTTTGTACTCAACCTTGCTTTGTTGAACAGAGGAAGATCCGAAATTTGATCCCGAAGTTGCGTACAAGTAAGGTCGTGTCTGCACCCAACTAAGCCTGTGGCATTAGGATCCGTCAGATGGATGTGTGCGAGTTTAATTTCTGGGTCCTTTGGACCTGTGCTATGTTCTGGTGTATTATTATTATCCTTTGTATTCATTGCCCCCGTTTGACAAGACTACTGAACTGAGACTTATCTGTTATAATAAATATGTTACTAACCTCCTAGGACCAGTAATTATATCATATTTGAGTTCCTGTTTAACGGAGACGCTTCACCCTCCCTATCATAAATACGTTTTTAACTCATGAAATGATTACATTAAACCTTACACGACTAGGGTTAAGCTAGCTCGTTGTCTAAAACTCGTATTATACATCTTGATCCTCACCTTTTTTAAATCCTTCCTCCATATATCTTTTTGCACATGCCAACTTTAGCTAACCATTCCACTATAGTTTCCACGCCTGCTAGGTTCAACTTTGCAAGCAAACCATTTTTTCCCTGTTTTTTAATATATTCCTTATAGGGGCCTCAGCCCCCTCCAGTTTCCAAAAAAAAAAAAACTGCAAGCAAATCACCAGCCTCCACGGACCTAATCAAGGCTTGTTTGGATGCGATCATATCCATCTCAATTCACATGCATTGGAGTGGATCAAAGTGAAACTAAAACTAAGTTCCACTCTAACACAGTAACACACATGGATTAGTGGATACGAATGCATGCAAACTAGGCCCTAGTGGCTGCACTCCCTTCATTATGAAATTAATTGGATTATCAGGGAGAGCCAGATTTCTAAACTGACAGCTAGTTCTTCTTGACACGGGCATTGTGTCGTGCTGCTATGGTAAAGATGATGAATGCCAATGTATAAATATATCATAAGCATATCATGTTTTGATGTAATTCTCTTCATTTCAATAAAAGCTTCCTTTATCTAAAAATATCATGTTCTGCTCGAAATATCTAGTTTAAAGTATAAATATTTCTATTAGCACAATCCAATTATAATCGCAACCATTACATATTACTACCTTTCTCCGTCGTAATACTCCCATACTCCCACTGTCCCTTTTTATCTATCTTTTCCACTTCTCAAGAAGTCAAACATATTTAATTTTGACTAAATTTATAAAAAAATATTAGTATTTAGAGTACATAATTAATATTATTAGATAGATTATTGAATATATTTTTATAATAAATTTATTTAGAGATATAAATATTATTACTAATATTTTCTATAAACATAGTCAAACTAACTTATACGAATCCCTATGAATCTCATGACGACACTTAAATAGGACGGAGGGAGTATAATTAAAGACAGAGAGTGAGGAAAGAAGTGGGCAGAGAGAGTACCACAAACAAAGCAGACGGAGCCATGTAGGAGCGCATCGGCTGAATGAACAAGGAGAGTGGATGCTAAGGCTTTCTATGCTCGTAACATCCATTTGGCCTTCTTTTATAGGGCTAAGGAGCAATTAAGCATCCATCCTCCCACTCCATCAGTACTACAGGGATGTGTGGGGCACAAGGAAAAGTGATGAGACAAGTCTGGGTACTGAAGGGACAAGAGCATCAATGAAAAGTGATGAGACGGGGTACTGAAGGGACAAGAGCACTCACGAGTGCAGAGAATCACCCGCTCAGCAGAGACCTCTCATTTGTGTACTGTACTCCTTTTCCTCTGCGCATCTACCTTTTGCTCTTCTTGTCGTTTTCTGAAAAAAATATCGACAATCTTATATTAAAAAATATTAATAGTATCATTAAAAAAATTTATGAATCTAGTTTTTTAATAAATTTATTTAGAGATATAAATATTACACATATTTTTTAAAAATTAAATCAAACTTGTGGCAAACACACCAACGGCGATAGTCAATTTAAAACGAAGAGTAGTAAAAAAATAGAAAAATAATTATCAGTCATTTATCTTGGTACATGCTTTATATTTTGCTTGGTTCTTGACTTCTTATTGCTCTCTCCGTTCCAAATTAAATTAACTTCTAGAGTTGTCTTAGCTCAAACTATTTTAAGTTAGACTAACTTCATAGAAAAGAACAATGAAATATATAACATCAAATTAGTATTACTAGATACATAATAAAATATGTTTTTATAATATAGTTATTTGACGTCATGGATGTTGTCTTTCTCCGTAAAGTTGATCAAACTTAAGATAATTTAACTTGAGTTATTTTGGGATAAAGGTAGCATATACTGAAGGCGCTGTATTTGCTTTAGATTTACTTTAACAGAACTGCTTGTGCTAAACTACTGATTCTGAAGCCCATGGTTGAACTCTGCTTTACCCCAGAAAGATTCACAACCAATAAAAAAGGGTACATATGATCCGGAAGTGTTCGTGCAACGCTATATTTTTTTTTTTACCTCATGAGTGTTCATTGCAACATTCTCAAGAATTTAATACTGAGAATGCTGGCTCAGGTTACCAAGAAGTGATGACTCGTGTGATTGTCTAAAGTTAACCGTATTAATCTTTGGTTATAAGTTATTTTCATCTGTTTAGTATTTTTGTCTTAAATTCTGGTTTCATGGAAGTACTATTTTAATGTGTCTTGCAAGTATTTTGTGATGTGTGTTGGAATATATGGGCCTTGGCCCAAAGAAATTCTAGATTTTTGTATAACAGTTTCTAAATTTGCAATTATTCATTAAAAATATTATTTTAAAAAGTCGGATGATGCTGGCCTAGATCCTCGTTAGATAATAATACCAGAGCTTAGTGTAATTTGAGGATAATTTCATGCAATATCGTTCTAACGGATGGCTTGCATGTCAAGTTATGAAAATGTTTTTGTTTGTGGTGGAGGTTTGTTCCCATTTGCCGAATTTTAGGGCAGCGAAAAGGCGGGGCACGGGAGAAAAGGGTAAATCTGGCGCAGTGAGTGCGAGAGTGACGTGGCTGCGAGCCTGTGAGCTCGCGAGCGAATGGGACTGCGATCGCCAACTTTTGGTTCGTGCACAAAGCAGCATACACGTGTTTAGCACAAAAAGAAGGTAATTCTGGTTTTTCGAGCAGTTAAACAGTTCGAATTCTAAAAAAAAATTATATAAATAAATAATAAATTTTTATGATAAAATAATAATTATTATATTAGTTATAGAATATATTTTTATAATAAATTTATTTAGAGATATAAATATTAATATTATTTATTATAAATTTTATAGTTGTATTTTTGAGAGAAAGAGTACATGCTTGCAGGGCTCATGGGCTGACCTCGACCTGACACCTGTTGCCGACAAGTTGTTTGTTTGTGCTGAGCTAGAGACGACTTGAGTGAACAAACAGATCTTGCAGATGTGAACGTCGGCACATTATAGCCGCCCGAAACTGTTAGTGGGGCACGCCATCATCAGACATCAGTGACAAAAAAGTCTTGTTGTTAAGGATGGCGATCTCAGCAGCAGCGAAGATTTTCTTTGACGTTACTCCTACGTCGTCCTAACCAGCAGGGAGATGGATGCAGACAACGAACGTGACATATTTACATCTTTATTTATCGGGACAGGATCCGGCTCCATCCAGGGTGTTCGCGGCTCCGCGTCCCTTTCAGCGACTAACGCATGCTACCGAAGCCGCGCTGGCTCCCTATCAGCCGTTGCATGTGGCGCGAAATCATCCCTCACCGCGTGTCCTCTGATTGAGTTGATGTTTTGATCAGGGAAAGCAACCGCATCCCTTTCAGGACTGACGCGTACGAAAGACATATCAGAACAATTGAAAACGGCGGATGGCGGTTAGGGTAGGTGTTCTGTCAGGCGAGGCGGAGGGCGATGCGGGGGATCCCGCTGACGCGTTGCCGCCGGTGATCACCGAGACGGAGCAGGGGGAGGGGAAGCGGCAGCGCTTCATCCACCCCTGGGCTGCGCTCGCAAGGACATGTGTGGTTTCGCGTTCTCAGGTGGCGACGGTGGGTGATGCGGAAGGTACAGGGAGCGGCCCGCGTAACCTTACCTCCTCATCGTCGGCGATCGTCGCAGCAGGTACGCCGGGAGGTGAGTCACATCAAGCAGGGGGATGGTCAATGGTTACAAGGAGGTGGAGATTGAAATCACACAGACGATCCCGGGGAGGAGCTTGGTTTCAGGAACTTCAAATTCATCGTGCTCCTTCGAACATCCGTGGTCGGCGCTGGGCTTCTCAGGGGGATCCATCGGCGAACCAACGCTGTGCAATATAGAATCAATTCAGAATCCTCGAACCCCAATTCGGTTGTCTGAGTTGTTAGTATTAAAGTGAAATGTAAATGGAACAAAGATTTGAAACAACAATTGCTTTCATTGATATCTTAGATATATATACATTGTGAAAAGATGTCTCTTTACAAGGAAAAAGTGTCTGTTTATTGGAACAGACACAATGAAGGGACATGCCTCTTCGTTGATGCTAACTACTTAATCTAATCTCTAATCCTAACTGCTAATATGGACGGATGAGATCATCAGTGGAAGGATGTGTCTGTTGGTGAACAGATGTCATTTCATAACACTCCCCCTTGATCGAATCTTCTTTGAAATCAATGTAGCTGAAAGCTTGGATTCCTCGAAAAACCCTATGGGAAAAATCTGAGGAATATGTATGTATAGATATGCTATGAAAACTCCTTTAAACCTTATCAGGAAATTGAGGAGAAAATAGCGTATATGTGTTTGTGATTTAAATAAACCACTATGTCATTGGTATCCCATTAAAAACCCATGTGGGAAAAATATTGGAGATACGACATAAAGATAACTCCTCCAAAAACTATTTAAGAAAAATATGAAGAGCAATATATAGTGATATGTCGCTAAAACTCCTCTAAAACCCGGTGGGAAAATTTAGGAGAAAATATGACGACATATTATTGGTATTGCCTCTTGAATAACTCACATGAAAAACCTTTTTAGGGAAAAACCATAGATGAGTTGTGAGGGCAATATGTGTCTTTGATATTTCCCACAAAAACCCTGGTGAGGAAAATAGAAAATATGACACATACTTATGTTAATATTACCTCATTAAAAACTTTAACAAGAAACCTTGTGAGGAAAAACTTGTGAAAGAAAAGAGCGTAATATAATGCTGGTACAGGTTAATGTTTAAGGGATATCTCCCCCTGATTCTGGCAAATTTCGAAGTCGTCGCATACCAATGCCACGTACTAATTTTTCAAATACAGAAGTTGGTAAGAACTTAGTAAATAGATCTGCGAGATTATCACATGACTTGATTCTTATTATGTTTATTTCCCCGCTTTCTTGTAACTCATGGGGATAAAACAACTTGGGAATAATGTGCTTAGTGATATTGCTCTTTATATAACCTGTTTGCATCTGAGTAACACAAGCGGAATTATCTTCATAGATAATTGTAGGTGATTCATTTGAACCAATACCACATGATTGTTCTATGTGGTTAATCATTCTGCGAAGCCATACACATTCTCGTGATGCCTCATATAGAGCAATTATTTCAGAATGATTAGTGGAGGTTGCTGTCAGAGTCTGCTTAGAAGACTTCCATGAAATAGCTGTACCTCCATGTAGGAAAACAAATCCTGTTTGGGATTTACCGTTATGAGGATCAGATAAGTAACCAGCATCAGTATATCCAATCAAACTAGGATCAGGATTTTTCTTAAAGAATAAACCAAGATCCTTTGTGCCATTAAGGTATCTGAGGATACACTTTGCTCCCGTCCAATGACGGCGAGTTGGGTTCGCACCATGTCTAGCTAGTAAGTTCACTGCAAATGCGATATCAGGCCTGGTGCAATTTGTAAGATACATAAGTGCGCCAATGACACTAAGATATGGGGTTTCTGGTCCCAATACCTTTTCCCCAATATCCCGTGGTCTAAATTGATCTTTTCCTATTTCCAAGGAACGAACAACCATCGGAGTTTTATTAGGGTATGATTTATCCATATTGAATTTCTCTAATATTTTCTGGATATAGGCTGATTGATGCACTAAAATCCCTTGAGGACGGTGCACAATTTCTAAGCCTAGGCAATATTTGGTCTTACCCAAATCCTTCATTTCGAATTCCTTCTTTAGATGATCGCGTGCTTCGTCTATATCCTTTGGACTGCCAATGATATTTAAATCATCTACATACACGGATATGATGCAAAATCCCGTTTGAGATTTTTTAATGAAAACACATGGGCAATCATTATTGTTAGAGTATCCCTTCCTTAGAAGGAACTCACTCAGTCGGTTGTACCACATTCGTCCCGACTGCTTTAAGCCATATAATGACTTTTGAAGCTTTACACAATACATGTTGCGATTTGAGTTTGGATTTGGAATTTGGATTCCATCGGGAACCTTCATGTATATGTCCGAATCAAGTGACCCATATAAATATGCTGTCACCACATCCATCAACTGCATGGATAGATGATTTTGAACTGCCAAAGATATTAAGTATCGAAAAGTAATTCCACTCATAACTGGAGAATATGTTTCATTGTAATCAATGCCAGGTCTCTGCGAGAACCCTTGTGCTACGAGCCTCGCCTTATATCTCACCACCTCATTGTTCTCATTCCGTTTCCTGACGAAAACCCATTTAAAGCCTATAGGAAAGACTTTGGAAGGTGTGGGCATTGCTTTTGTGAATACCCCTCTTTTAGTGAGCGAGGCTATCTCGGCTTGAATTGCTTCTTTCCATTGAGGCCAGTCCGAGCGCTTTTTGCACTCTGCCATGGTCTTAGGATCTGGATCATTGAGAAAGATTTCTGCAATTGCTGCGGAGAAGTCCGTGTCGACAACAGTAGTCTTACGATCATATGATTCTCCAGAATCAATGTAATTGATGGAAATTTCTTTCACCCCATTTAGCGACTCGATATTTCCCAAAACTATGGAGTCAGGGTGTTCCGATGTCCCAGGATCAGAATTTGGGTGCACCATTGATCCGGGTTGTGGATTTGGTCCTGGTGTTGAACTGTTATCCACTATTGGGTGTCTACCAACTTGAGGTCGGTCTGGATTTACTGATTTCGAGGACTTAGCCCTTGATTTCCTCATACGCTTAC
>CM041647.1:36589111-36668017 GCA_023333625.1 Bothriochloa decipiens | reverse complement strand
CGGGCGCATATAGCATGTGCGCATACGGCAAAGTGCGTGTATCATGTTAGTTTTATCGGTAATGCTACTGTTCTTACGTCCTAAGCATAGGACAGCTCCCTGGCGGCGCGGCCCAACTCCCGGGCCCAACTCCCTCCCACCCGCACGCACCTTACCCGCTCGCCCATCCTTCTGCTTCTTCGCCGCCCACCTCAGTCGCGAGTTGACGGCCCTCATCCTCCCTGGCGCCCATAGCTCCTCCGGCGGAGGCCATGGCGGCGGCGCTGGAGCTCTGGCCCAGGTAGGCCCCTTCCTCCTCTATCCTCTCCTCCTCTCCTCTCCCCTCCTTCTCCTATAACTCCGGCACCGGCGAGCTCGCCCCCTACCTCCTCCTCACCCCTCACCTCCTCCTCCTCCTCCCCAGTTATAGAAATGTCCGGCCGGCCGAGGGAAGAAGTGAAGACAGGCGGTGGGGAGGTAGAAGGGCGGCTTAGGGTGCCCTGGCGGCGGGGGAGGCGGCGGGGCTAGGCCTAGGACGGGGGCGAGGTCGCCGGAGGTGCTAGGGGAAGGGGAGGAGGGCGGCCGCTGTCGGCGGTAGTTTCCTGCCGGAGCTCTGGCGAGCTGGGCTGGAGTGCGGATGATGGGCTGGGCCAGCCGTACGCAGGGTGTCCTATTGATAGGACGTCCTAGCGCTTGACTTACCCTAGTTTTATGTGTCATCACAGCCACAGAGCCAAGCCACTAACGTAGGCCTGCCTTGCTTGATGACCGGTGGGGACTCGCGCCGTCTCGCCAGCCGTGTCCCATGTAAACGAGCAATTTTTATCGTCATCTTCACCGGCTCGAACTCATGCACGCTCTAATAAAAAATCTAAGCTATACCTAACAAGACCTTAGATAGTTGTGGTGTGTCATTGTCAAGAGTATATTTTTGCATAGATAAAACCATAAATTAAGAGTTTTATCTTATCATATTTGGAGTCTATTTTTTCGTCACGCGAAGCATTAAGAAAACACTAGAGTTTATTCAAATCCGCCATTATGTAAAAAAAAATCTCCAAGTTCATATCAATTACCACATCTAATATTATATAAAAATAACTTGAAGTAATTCCCTAACATTGATTCAAATTATCCATATGTATTTTGTTATAAAAAATAATCTAAAATAACTTTCTAAGTTCGTATCTAAAATAGCCATATATGTCATATAATAGAAAAACTAACGTAACTCATGAGAGTATCTCCAAGAGTCTTTATGAAACTTACTCTTAAACGGCTTTTTTATACCTTGTGCTCACTCTAGAGAGTCATCTCGCTCTCTATCTTTGACTAACGAGAAATCCAGAATAGAGGATGACTACATTTAAATAACCAATTAAATAAGTTGTTAGACGGTATTTTTTATCAAAATCTCTACTACGTAACCGGTTGAAAAAGGGCCTGCTCTCACCAGTTGAGACAGACAAACAAATCAACCGGCAATTGAAAGACAGCAACGCCAGGTGATTTGTCAAATGTCTCAACTGGTTGAGACATTATATCAACCGGCTCAACCAAATCAGACTTGTTCAAAGCAAAGACATATTCAATATTTCAAAGCACAAATTCAAACTAATGCAAAATTCGAAAAAATACAATTTAAATATAAGAGTTAATACAAAGCCAAACATTGAAATAATACAATTATACAACACATTTCAAAATAAATAATTTCCGAATTTACACCATGCACTCAATTACAAATAACTTACACCAAGTTGAAACAAAATTTACACCACCAATTCAACAAAAAATACATTTTCAAATTAGCTATAAATTTTGGATTCTGATATTGTAAAACCTGAAGAACCTACAACAAAAGGATATATATCAAATATGGCCAACGAAAATGAAAAAAATAAGAAAATGCAAACCAGATTTTGCAAATTTTTTCTATGGAAGGCAGATAACAAATAAAATTTTAAAGAAATGAAAAATAGGCAACTACAAAGGGGAAAATCATAGCATAATCAAACCAGATTTTCCAAATTTTATCTATGGTAGGCAGAATACAGATGAAATTTAAAAGAAATGAAAATTTGAGCAAAATTTAAAAGAAATGTTATTACACCAGACTTAGAAAAAACTTGCACCATCAATTCAAAGAAATTTACACTGATCAACTTAGTATAAATCTTTAAAAACAATAGTGTAAATGCAACATTGATGTGGAAATACCACTGCCATTTCAGTTCAGTAACACACATCATATCTAACTACACTAACTACCAATTAAGTTCAGTCCAGGCATCAAATGAAGAAATTTAAAAGCTCACAAAGAAGAAATGGAGTTTGGGGAAGCTACTTACCATACTAGCATGCTTGAGGACACAGCAACCACGCCAAAGCTTAATCTGAGCCTGCATTCATACATGACAGAATCAAATAGATGGCAATTCAACTAAGAACTAGAATCCCCAACAAGAGTTAAGAACCATAGAGCAGCAACAACTTGTACATCCAGTCCCATTGACTTACACAAAACTTACACTAAAAATTGAAGAAATTTACACTAACTAATTTAGTATAAATTTTAAAATAAAATAGTGTAAATGCAATATGGACATGGAAATACCACTGCCATTTCAGTTCAGTTACATACATATAATAAATAAGTACAGTAACTACCAAATTAGTTCAGTCCAGGTCTCAAATGAAAATTTACAAGCTAACAAAGAAGAAATGGAGTCCAAGGTAGCTACCTACCATACAAACATGCTCGAGGACACAGCAAGTTCGCCTAGGCTTAATCTGAACCTGCTTTCATACATGATAGAATCAAATACAATGACCATGACTCCAAGGCAATAGGCAACATCCATAGACGAGTAAAGGCTTCTACATCTAGGTCCATATTTGCACAAAATCAATAGAGGTTTAGAATTTCTGAGACCATGTACCTTATAGTATCTTGTCAAGTATGGAACAATCCCAAATCAGAACATTCACAATTGAATTGGTCAATGCCTCCAACTTACATCACCCTGACAAAAAAATTTACACTGAACATACGGGAGTAAATCCAATAATATTTCAGTGTAAAGAGTACAGAGCATAGCAATCCAATAACATCTTCATGTTCTTGTACAGTTTGGACACAACAATCCTCTACACCAGCTGCATGAACAAACAAATGCAATTGAAATGACTTCTAAACAACTACAACTCTATGGCTAACTTAGTTTGAAACTAAACAAAAAAAACCAGAACCCAACTTGTCAGATGGAAAGGCCTAAAATAGATTACTTACCTTACATAAATAGAAGGACATGCATAGAGCATTAGCTAATGCATCCAAAAATAGATTTATTAACAACTTACATTCCTTACACCAGACTTAGACAAAACTTACACCATCAATTCAAGAAATTTACACTACTCAATTTAGTATAAATTTTAAAATATAATACTGTAAATGCAACAAGGACGTGCAAATATACCACTGCCATTTCAGTTCGGTTACATACATAATAACTAAGTACACTAACTACCAATTCAGTTCAGTCCAGGTCACAAATGAAATATTATGCAAAGGAAAAATCCAAATCAGAGTTTACAAATTATTTCTATGGTAGGCAGATAACAAATAATATTTTGAAGAAATGAAACATCTAGCAAAGAAAAATACAAAACATAAATTCCAAATTTTATCTATGTTTTACATATAACAAATTAAATTTAAAGAAATAAAATATTTTTCAGAGGCAAACATAAAATAGATTATGCAAAATAAATCCAGCTAAGGTATATAACAATTTAAATTTGTAACAAAGGGGGAAATTACAAGTTCACAAAGAAGAAATGGAGTCTGAGGAAGCTACTTAGCATACTAACATGCTTGAGGACACAACAACTTCGCCTAAGCTTAATCTGAGCCTGTACCTAGACATGATAGAATCAAATAGAATGCAATTGAACCATGAACATGACTCCCCAGCAATGCTAGCACCGTAAGGCCAAGAAGATACCTCTAGACTTTTAGGGCCACATTTGAAAAAAAAAAAAAAAAAACTAAAGAGATTCAGGGTTCTTGACAAAAGAAGAACACTTACAAATTACTTGCTGAGCATTATGCAGACACATATAATCACATTGACATCCCATTCGACACCATCAACAACTGAGAGATTAAGCCCTACACATAGAAGAAAAAACACAACATAATTTGAATGATTACAATACAACCAGATGGCTTGCTCCATAATGCCATATTTTGCACTGAAGGTCTAGAGATTCACGATAACTGGGAGCATGTACCTTAGAAGTAACTTCCCAAGTTTGCTGCAGTTCCAAATCATAATGTTCACCATCGCATTGGTCAACGTCTCCAGCTTAGCAACCAACAGTAGGGTCAAAGACAGAAAGACAAATTGTGCAAAATTAATAATAGCAAACTAACAAAACAAAAATTTTAATAATGGTAATATTTTAGAAAACAGATGATTAAAAAAGAGAGAAACATACATTTATTCAAATGCCTGATAATAGGACCAAAAATCAACCTCATTCAGACCTAATTTACATCATCCTGCGAAAAAAATTACACTGAACATTAGGGCGTAAATCCAGAGATATTGCGGTGTAAGATCTAGATTACAAAAGCCAGGAATTTCTTACATCTATGAGGAGGACTTCTTTCAGTTCTGGATAAAAACACAATAATAACCCTCCTCCAAAAAAGGTTGCTGAGAACACTGAATATCTTCAGAACCATCACTTCCAGAGACACCAGAACTAGACAGTTCAATAACACGAGAAGGCCTTTTGCAACGCATCTCCAAGATAACTAGAAAAAAAAAACATTATTAGCTGCAAAAAATATATACGCTAAATTAATAATTATACCACATGTCATCATCAGTAAATAGGGTCCCACAGTGGACAAATAGATACTATATAAGAGACCTCATTAACTGATGAGAAAATTAGGAACCAACAAATAGGCAAAGCTTACCTAGCTGTTTAGTAAGCATGACACAACTAAATCTGACACAAATGGACTGAAACTTACTAACTCAATATCTAAATCACAATGGGTTCAATAACCTATACTGAAAATAAAGATCTGATTCGTCATTTCAAAACAATATCAAACAGGATACACACATGCTTCACAACTGGAATAATAATTAACCACATGGTACACAAAGGAAAAATTAGACTTCAAAATAACCTAAAATTCAACAAATTACATCACAGGAAAAAATTAGACAGTCCATTTCATCCAATTCCACTGAAACTCCATATCGATGCAAACATATACAGACACAAGCATTTGAATTCAAGCCTGAAAATCATCCAACTCCAAAACTCACTAGTCAGTCTGATTGAACAAGGAAATTCCAAAACTCAGTTGTCAACCAACGAATTACTATCAGGTATCATTCAGAGTCTAACTGAAGTCTATTCAGAAAATTGAATAATATACTGAAACATTCAGATAACTAAAACATTCATAAAACTGAAGACTATAAGACAATCAAACATTCAGACATTGAATAACTGCTGATTCAGAACTGGAACAATCAACACCTAATCCTGAACGACAAAATTTGATCAAATAGACCTGAAATTCTAAAAAGCACGCCAACTTTTACTACTTTGCTGCTTGTACTCCATGCGGCCGTGATGGAGAAGAAAGAGGTGGGATCCCAGAATGCTGCTGGCTGTTGAAGCATACAACGAGAAGAGGCCAAGAGGGAGGCAGCGTGACAGGCTGCTGCTGCATGCGACCGTGACGAGAATAGGGAGGTGGGATGGCTGGATGCAACGCCCTCGACACAGAACCACAGCACCGCAACATGCACCATCCAAATACCGCACCACAATCCAAATAGAGCATGACCTAATCAGCCTCAAAAATCCCCAAAAATCCCTTAACCCGAAGAACATCAGTTCCATCCACGCAATGAGGGAGTACAAATCGTCGGGGCAAAATCCCCAGTCCAACCACAACGGAAGGCAACGCACGAGCACAGATCAAACAACACGAAATCAATTGAACAGGCACTACAAACCCTAGAATCAATCTTCGCACCATCGAAGCTATAGATCAGGAGATGGAGAGTGCCAACGAACCTGGAGAATCAGACCAACAACGAGGACGAACCATAGAATCGCCCGTCGCCGACCACCGGAGACGGAAGAGGAACGACGAAGACGATAAGACGAAATGGGGGAGAGAAGGGAAACGGCCGCGTGAGATCAGGCATTCAGGCGCGAGAACCAAAACGATTAAACAAAGAGCCGACAAGTGGGGTTCACATGGCACAGACAACGAGAATCAGATCGTCCAGCCAAAATTGGATCCAACGGCCAGATCAGCCGGTTGAGCCAAACAAAAGATTCAACCGGTTTGACCTTTAGCTTTTTCTCATATAAAGAGTCTTGCATCTAAATTATCCACCTTCTTCATTATTTGAATTAATTAAAGTTACCTTTTAAAATCTTCATCTAAAATATATGGGACAAAATACGTACCAAATCTAAATATACCATATCGTTTCTTGTAAACCTAATCGAATTTAGAATAGTTTGACTCTGATCTAATCCAAAATTGCATGATTGGACTATGGGACAGCATTTTTAAAATGTTTTTGCTGGACCCTATGCTTAACATGCATGCACGATAACAGCGTCATATGCAGTGGGGACGTAGACTTGAAAACTTGAAGCCTGCCCACAGGCACATGACTAGGGCTTCCTTTCGGAGCCAGGGGGTAGGACGGCCCCAACAGGGATTTTGGTAGACTAATCAATCAATCCCTGCCATTGCTCCCCCAGAAAAAAGAAAATCACTGCCCTGTCCCGTACCCTGTTGCTCTTTGGTTTCCCTCCCCCGTCATGTTCTTTGCTGCTGCGGATGTGCTGCGAGGAAAGGTTTCGCGAATTGCGAGTCGCGAGTGCGGCGCTCGCTCACTCGCACGGCGAGGCCAGGGAGCGACGCCTGGGAATACGCCCGACATTGGTGCATGGCCTAGTTTTCATTGCCTGGCTGTCAAACCTAACCTCTCCATTTCTTTTTGCTACAGTCAGTGGCGGATCTAGGTTTTACTCAAGACTAGGACCTATACTAAAAATGTTGTATGATACGCAGTGACAAACCCAGCTGAAATTGGAGGTACGACGGACTCTCGCACACATCTATTAAACTTTACTGATATTTTAGTTGAACCAAGTAATAAAAATTACTCAGTTTGATTCGCAATGTAATCAATGAATTGGTTACAAAATTTCTCAATTGCTATATAAAAATTTTCATCCAAAAATTGCTGTATGTAAAGCTCTCTGAATAAAAATCAATAAAATCTACACAATTATACAATTGATTGACTAGTGACTATTGAGCAATCCATTTTTGCACTCATTTTTTTTTTGCTAGAAATAACATATCAATTTTTGACTGATCCTTATATCGTTTCTTTGTAAATGTGAAACTAGCAATGCTACCTCTGCACATACTCTTGGCTCCTCCAGCACACAGAGCAACCACCAGCACTGATTGCTTCTGGACCGTGGCCAAAAGCAGGCCCCAACGTCAGCCACCATAGCTCTCCAATTCACCCTCTCCCTCTCCCTGAGGCAGGGACCTAACTGAAGACCGGAGAGGTACCACTAGGGTTTTCTGGCTGCCAGCTTTGACCGGGATGGGTGGCGCCATGGCAAGATGGGCGGCTTGGTGCATGGCGGGATGAAGGGCAGCTACAGCCTCTGGCTGCCGGCAGGGTGGCGCCCGCAGGCAGCTAGCTCCTAGCAACCTTGCCTCCTCCCGTGCGGGCACGCGCTTGTGCAGCGAGCAGGTGTTGACGGCAGATAAGTACAATTTTTAACCATCAACGAAACATGAGAAACGACATAAATCAATCACCAACATAGAATTAGGGGTTATACTAACAGAAGTCCACAGGTTTTGGTGAATCTGTATTTCTGCAGGGGTTATTCAGAAAAGAACCAAGAGAGGACCCACTTGTCAGGTTAAAATGGATATACCTTTGCTCTACTTATTTATATTCTCAATTATAATGTTCATTGTCTACTTTGATTATATGCTTGGCATAGTTATATTGTCTTTATATTCGAACATATGGTCGATATCGTGTCCTTTGTAGTCCACCACACCCCGAATGTAGGACAAGTAGAACCTAGTTACGAAGGAAGACTAGCTTTGTTCTTGATCTTTCTGACTAATTGTAACAACCCGGGTTTTTAGAGAAGTCAAAGATACAAATTTTTTAAAATTTTTCTACAATGTGTGAAGCATGTAGTTGCTAGGTCAAACATAGGTCAAATTAAGAATAATTTATAAATAAATTATTACATTCATACAGAATTGTTTGTAGGAGTTTGCCAGAGTTCCTTGGTCGAGTTAGGGTTTTGTGTCAGAGTGCACAAATCCATAGAACTTCCTCTCAATCCTTTGTGATACCTTTTATGTCCCTTGCATCCCTCTCATGCCCCTTCACAGAACTTGTCTAAAGCCACCTTGGCCAGTGGGAGTGCTATAATTTTATTTGACGCAATGGGAGTGCTATAATTGTTAGTTATCCTTTTAATGTCATCTTCTGTGAAGTTCTTCACGGTGTGATTGTTGATTGCTATCCATTTTGCCCTTTCACTACCTTTGATGAAGTCAGTAAGCTTGTTTTCAGGGAGTTCCATTAAATGACACCACACCAATATAAGGATTTTATAGCATAAAAGTCCCTTAAACCTGCTAGTGTGATTGAACAAGTGAGTAAATTTGTGTATGAGACTATTGTTGAAGACACTGAAACTTTCATTTCATTTCATTTTTTAAAAGGAAGACATTGAATGATTGGCGTTTTACATGTACCATGCTATACAAATAACTGTTGTATCAATATATTTAATCTTCGTGGCAACAAAAAGGTATTTCATTTGTACACTTCGAAATTGATATATTTTCAAAGTTGCATATCTGATCAACACAAATTAATGGACTCCTGTCGAAATTAACCATCACTGATGATACTAAATAGTCTGAGACGCTTAGAACGAAAAATGTGGGTGAACTATAGTAATATGGACTTTATTATGGAGTATCAAATAAAAACCCTTCCGCGGAGTATCACATGCATAGTTTGCTCGCGTGATTTCAGTCGGATTGGAACAGCTCAGAGAGCAGAAGCTTAGCTTTCAGGTAGGTACCTTCTAATTCTTGCTGGCTATAAGTATAACAAACATGGATAGCTCTATACCTATAAAAGTAAATAAGCCGAGACATGATGGCTACAGCATCAATTTGAGATCTATACCCTAAGCAGTATGGCGTCGACTGCCTAGAAAAGGATCCAGCTAAGAACTAGTAACAATGGGTAGTGGAGGAAGGGAGAAAAAGAAGGGAGCTAAGCACACACGTACCGTATTTACGGCAATTGACGGCGAGGGCCGCAGCAAAGCAGACTGATCCTGTGGAGAAATGCGGCGAAGTGACAAGAAATGAGATGAACTCCGGCTCACGGATGCTTGGGCTGCGACCTTGGCTCGGTCAACTCGGCGGATATGGTGGACTGGTGGTGGGTGAGCACCAAGGTATGATCGAAGAGTTTGAAGCCAACCGAAGTAGAGCCGGATGGTGGTGGGAAGAGTTAAAGACGGATTAGAAAACCAATATTGCAACTAAAAAGAATCAAATTTAAAGAAAATTAAGTCAACACAGTAAAATGGACCTGAGATCCGTTTGGGCAGTAGTACCCTGGCAAGGGTTGGGGATCGGGCGGCTCCGCGGCGCCGTCGCGCGAATGCAGAGAGCAGCCGGCGCCGGCACATGGTCGAGGGAGTGGGCAGCCAAGACGCCGGGTCAGCTTGAGCGACTCCCGCTCAAGACCAGCCTGCCTGCCAAGGCGGCGGCGGACAGGCAACCCGTACGTTTTTTCGAGTCCCATGTTTGCAAATGTCTTAACACGAATGCTAAAAACTGATCGGTTAAGTAGAAGGGCAGAAGAGTTCATTCATGTGCCAAATACATGTATAAAGATTACAAAATAGAGAAAATACATGAAATGGCAAGAAAATCAAGGCCCATTTTTTTTTTGCAAGAACGTTTGGAGTCCCAAAATTGCGAAGCGCGACAACTGGACATTGCACTTCAGTGGACTGTATGTATGTATGTATATTGAAATTACTGATCCCTTCACATGAACCCCAAACGTTGTACATCCCAACTTGAGGAGCTTCGTGCATGCAGTGGGTTTTGTGTTGGCCTCGTCCTCAATCACACCTGTTGCCAACAAGTTGTTTGTGTCGAGCCAGAGAGGAGAGGACTAGTAGACTGAACAAACCTTTGCAGATCTGTCTGAGCGTCGGCACATTATAGCTGGCCGGACGCCGAATTGAACAAATTCTTAATCGGGGATCGCAGGTGTCATATCAGTGAGAGAAACAGTGCAGGTGTCTTGTTGTTAAGGACGGTGATCGCAGCAGCAGCCAAGATATTTCCTCCTAACCAAGAGCCATGAGATGGACCATGGACGCAGATAAGGGCCAAGATATTTCCTCCAAACCAAGAGCCATGAACATGTGTGCGAAATTTACTTGTGATGGTAACATGTCATAGACATTGGTCAGTGGAGTTGAAAACTTGCTGAGGCTTGCGCTGACCAAGTGAATCACAGGCACATTGCTGCTACCACACAAGTACTTGTCATCGCCTGGCTGTCAAACCTAACCCTCCCCATCTCTTTTACTACAGTTCTTTTTTTTATTTTTGAGAAACTTTTTACTACAGTTCTTGACACTAGTGTCGGTGAAAATGTGGTCAACAAACATTTCGTCTGCAACATAGGGCAGACACAGCCATATTAATGGGCCTGGGGCCCTACTACCATTCCACTGGCCCAATTCAGCCCGGACCACTCTGCAACATCAGGTATGGCATATGGCTCTGCTCAAAAAAAAAAAAAAAAAGTATAGCATATGGCATATGTACTGTAACTAACTGTACCAACGGGTAAACTGGCAATCAACAGCAGTGCCTGTAAAATCTCGAGTTTTTGTAAATCTGCACGGTACAAAATCATCACTCACGGCAGAAGGGGAAAACACTAGACGACAAATCACTGGGCACTGGTAGTATTGATATTGCAGAATTTCAGCAATCTCGTTTCCTTTACAAATGTTCCAGTTCAGAATTGCAGTGAGAATAAGATGTAGTTTCAGAGTGATCTTCTATTTAAAATTACAGCATTGAAAAAAAGAAAGCACTACGAGGAAATAACATCCAGATCAAACAACATTATTGCAAACTGAACTCGAACATGGAGTGGGTTCCTGGTGCAGGCCGACGAACTTGGCAAAAGTTTGGAAGCTCAGTTTCATTTCACCTTAGCTGCCGTTGCAAGACCACTCACTATCTCCCTGGTAGCTTCATCTTCTTGTTTATCCATGGTCAGATGGCCCTCTACGAAACTTGCAAGGTTGTCCACATTGCTCAGACCTTTGAAGCTCAGGCATTGCCCTTTCTGAAAAGGTCAGCCATGGCTGATGGTTGAGCTGAAGTGAAGAAGCTTGAGACTCTTGTATCCTCCGCCTGGAACCAAGATGCTAATCCCAGAGAACATTATTGCCGCAGCCTTGACCAAATCAGCCTCACCTTCCAGTATAGCCTAATCCCTCCCCTTCAGCACCTCAGTAAAGTAGAATTAATATTCTTGAGAATTTAGTAGTTATTTTATCACCACACTATCGGCTGGATGTTGTTGAAACAGCAGTTTATTCTTGCTTTCACTACTCACAATAATATACTGTACAAAAACATTTGCCCTATCAATCACTGGTCTCTCCTGCCATGAGAGGCTGTGGCGTCCTGCGGCCCCCTTCGGTGTGCTCCAAGTCTCTTCTTAGGTTCTGAAGGCGTTCCATCACCTCCACCATTTCTGGTCGCTCGTCTGCATCTTCCCTGAGACACTCCACTGCAAGCTTGCCCATCTCTTCCAGGATAAGGATATTACCATCGGCTGCAATCTCCTCGTCAAACATGGCTTTCCCACTATTTTCGTTCCTGCAAGCTTTGATATATTCAATCGGGAGCGAAATATCTTCCCCGTATCTTGGTTGTTTTCTGGTGATTAGTTCCAAGAGCACAGCTCCGAAAGATGTGAAGCGCCCAGTCTTCAAGCAGACTGGGTCAATGTATGCTGTTTCGTTCGACGCCAAACATCCACTTCCACTATTGCTTATCCGGAGTCCGGGAAAATTATCCGAGACCTTTGGCACCAAATCCTGATCTAGCAGTATACGTGTAGAGGTGACATTGCCATGGACCTTTTCGAAGGAATGCAAATATCCCAATGCCGTTGCAGACCCAATTGCAATGCCTAGGCGTAAATCAAGTGAGGGAGTATCATCATAAAAACCATGCAGATGCAGAAATAGACTCCGCCGTGGGGCATACTCGTATACCAACAGAGGAAATTCCGTCTCCAAGCAACAGCCTACTAGACTGATGATACTCGGATGCTGAAACTTAGATGCAAATACCATGTCATTAACAAAACCATCTGCATCGAATGTTCTGTTCCTACATACGGACTTCTGCACTGCAACTGCTCGGCCGTCAATTTGTCCCACGTACACGGAACTGGCAGGATCCTCGCAAATTACAGTTGAATAGTTGTTGGTAATCCGCTTGACTTCTCTTAAGGTGAAAATATTTATGCCGAAATGTTCCAGTATTAAACCACCATTAGTCTGGTACTTGCGCGATTTCTTATTGAAGATGTCTAGGATGCTCAACATGTAAATTGGAGTAGAGATAAAGCTGGAACTGGGAATGTAAAAGCCATGATCGTCGACCTTTTGTGTTATTGCCTGCGTTCCCCATGACAAGCCTTGACCCGTTTTTTCTTGAGCATGCTCACAACGAAGGGATCTTCTAAGAATCTGCAGCCTCCCCAGAACCTCTTTCATTTCAGGGCGTTCCATGGTATCTTTTGTGAAGCACTGTACTGCCAGATTTCCGATTTCTGAAAGGATCTCAATGTTTCCGTCGTTCACTATTTCAGTATCAAACATCTTTCGTGCCTCTTGCTTTCCTTTTCCAAGAGCAGCAGTGAAATTTCTTTTGAGCTCACCAAACCCATTTTTGCCTTTCTTGGCTCTGGTAATTAGTTCCATGAGAACAACACCAAAACTGTAAACATCGTTCTTTGGATCAACCAGCCCAAACTTCAAATACTGTGGATCTATGTAACCTATGCTACCTTTTACAGTCTTGGTATATTGAGTTTCGTGCATGGAAAGCAACCTCGATAATCCAAAGTCAGACAATTTTGCAGCCAAATTATTGTCCAAGAGTATGTTATCAGGTTTAATATCGCCGTGAATCATCGGTTGGTACATGGATGAATGCAGGTATCCTAATGCATCTGCACATTCTATAGCAATACGCAACCTTGCATCCAGAGAAATGGGAGCATCACTGTCATAAAGGAAATCTTTGAGGTTTCCTCCGGGAACATACTCAGTGACAATCATTAGCGCGTTTTCCTCAGCACAGTAGCCCAAGAGCCTGACTACATTCCTGTGGTTGATTTGACAATGGACGATTATCTCCTTAGCAAATCCATCTTTCACATTCTGGCAGATGTATTTCTCTACTGCAACTGTAGTACCATCATCAAGAGAACCTTGGTAAACTTGTCCAAAGCCACCTTGGCCAATGGGAGTGGTATAATTGTTAGTTATCTTTTTAATGTCATCTTCTGTGAAGTCCTTCACATTGTGATTGTTGACAGCTATCTATTTTGCCTTTTCACTGCCTTTGATGAAGTCAGTGAGCTTGTTTTCAGGGAGTTCCATTAAAGGATACCAGTAAGAATTTAAAGCATAAAAGTCTGTTGAACCTGCCAGTATAAACAACAAGCGAGTAAAGTTGTGTACGAAACTCTCAGCGAAGATATTGAAGATTTCATTAATTAATTTTTTTGATAAAGGAAGACAATGAATGATTGTGAGTTTTACATGAACCAAACCTATATAGGTAACTGTGGCACCGTGGTTGGCATGGGAGGAGCCAGTACTTTTGGGTACTTTGCTTTGGCTTCTGATCTATTATGACCCTTGACTTGAGAAAGAGAACCAAACCTATATCTTACTATTACTAACTAGAGGCCTCAACGGAGGCATCGCGTTAACTCTCACTAGATACGTTAGGAAAAAAAGATAAATCCAAGAAAATCTCACAATAATCAGAAACATCTGGCCTTTAATTTTCTAGACTCTAATTATCATATTCAATAATAGCCATTGGATCTATTGTAATTTATAAGAAAATTATCCACCTTTGTTATTATCAAAAATACATAAAGTAACCCCCTAAATTTGCATATAAATTTTCCACACGTGCCATTATACTAAATAAAGTCTATTTACCAAAGAAAAAGAAAAATTATGACGTTGCATCATAATTGATGAATATAGAATATTAGATTGGTCTATCTATCATGTTAACTTAGTTAATATATTTTAATATTAATACAAATATTTGTAGCCATCTTGTTTATAACTATTTTGTATATAAATTATCTACGTTTGCTATTATACTAAATAAAACCTATTTTTCAAAACAAAAGAAAAAATATGACGTTGCCTTATAATTGGTTAATATAAAATATTAGATTAGCCTATCTATCAAGTTGACTTAGTTAATATATCCTAATATTAATACAAATATTTGTAGCCACCACGTTTGTAAGTAGATTAATAAACTTATTTATTTTTGTTGTAAAAAAAGTGCAAACATTTGGTCATAAAGATAGGAGAAAATATCCGCCTTATATATGATTAGTCATAGATAAGTTAATATAAAATATTAAATTCGCCAACTAATCACGTTTATTTGGTTAATGTATCAATACACGTTTATGGTTTCTTAATTTAATCCTCACTAGACATGCGTTACAAAAATACACTAGATAATCTCATATTAATCATACATATCTTGGCATTAAATACAAACTCATGAAATAATCATTGCATTTGTTTTATTTTGTAAAACTTACCCACCTATACCATTATACAAAATACTTTCTAAAAAGAAAAAAATTTAAAAAAATGGATAACATTACAAGCATTCTTTTCATAGTTGGTTAATACAAAGTATAAAATAAAAATATTAGATTATTATATCTATCACGTTTAGTTAATTATTTTATTTATTAATAAAATGCCATAGAAAATATATATAAAACTAAGAGCTCCAATATTAATCAACAACACACAAATAGAAATCTATTTCTCTGGTCTACCGTGATCGTGGTGTTTGGTTATTTAATTTTTATGAAGTTGTTCTATATAAAAAAGGTAAATTAATGTCATCGCTATTATAACATTTTAGTTTACTGTTGCGATGATCAACAAACTTTAAGTGAGATTGATTAAGCCAACAAAGAAACTATAAAAAACAAATTAACCAATGGACACCGGAGTATGGGATGCAATCTTGCATTGTAGCGGCGATCTCAGTATGATTCTTATTGTTTACTATGATTATAATGTTGTTAGATTACTTTCGGTGTACATGCTAACAATGTTAAAAAAAATATGGGACCAAGATTACGATGTTATGAATAAGGCCACCTATACGAATTTACTACTAATTTAATATATTCTACTAATTATGAAATATAATACTATCTAAATTATCTATATCTTACAATATTTTTATTAGCTTATAAGAAATATTGAAAGCACAATATGTTTCTCCATTGCCCATTTTATAAAAATAATATAATAAAATTAATTAAAGTAAACATACATATTGTACCAACATGTAAATCTCTCTCACACTTAAGATATATATTTTTATATTTTTATTAAAATATTTGACATATCTACATTGATAATATAACTGTTACTACATAAAATTTTGTTGCTAAAAACCATCTTGAGATGTGAGGATATTATTACTCCCTCCATGACTTATAATTTATATTAATTTTTTGTTACATCTATTTTGTTATGTATCTCAATATAATAATATTGTCTAAATACATAGCAAAATATATGATAAAAAAGTCAAAACGACTTATCATTTACAACGAAGGAAATATATACCATAGGTGTCTATCTCTTCCCCATCGTAATCTCACACCAAACTCCATCACTAATCTTAAGGGAGATGGTGTAGGGTTAAATTTTTAAATGATATTTTCATATTCTTATTAACTATCTGGACTTCTCTTTTTCAAAAAATATTTTTGACACAACTAATACTACTGATATATTTAATACCTATGCCATCATGATACTTAAAAGTAAATATTAATATAAATATTTACTGCTAAAGTTTTAACCCGTGCGAGAGCACGGGTTGATGGACTAGTTAGTAACTAATCCTTCCGACTCCTGATCTATTTGCCGAGGAGGAGCCATTGGACTTGATCGGCAGGGCCAATGCACCCACAGTGATTAAGGAGACTTTGGTGCTAACCAAAGCCACATCATCACCGACGATCACCACCGCGAGAATAACCTACTGGTCAAAGGTTTGCATGATTGTCTATCGCTGCCGTCGGACAAAGGCTCGTTTGGTCACAATGGCGTGCTGTGCTATCCCCCAGGACTCCAGGAGCAGTTCATCCTGCAAATGCCCATGACCAAAGTGATGGTCCTGCAGCATCTCAACCATCTCGGTGAGCATGCTATGTCGCAGACTCACAGAAGGTGCATTGCCAATGCTTCTCGTGGATGTGAGGCCACTGCCATTGGCCGGGCTCAAGCTATTCTCACGCGCAAACTGATCTGTTCTCATGCTATTGTATGTGAATATAATTAAAAATCTCATTTACATTTAGTACTGCCCTGCCGATTTAGATTTAGTACCATTTAGTCAAATTTTCTTTGGTACCTCTTATTTTTGTACCACTGGATTTTCCTTGATTGATGAATGGTCCATATTTTTTCCAACCACTTTAAATAAAATTTCTAAATACATTGAACCTTTGTGGGAAAAAAAAGTACTGCGGTTGTACGCATTGAAATTGCTATATTTTCGGAGCTGCTGATTTAATCGACACAAATTAATGGACTCCCATCTCTGACGATACTAATAGTCAAATGCGCTTACGGTGAACTAGTAATATGGTCTTTATTATCAAATAAAAACGCTTCGGCGGAGTATCAGATGCCTAGTTTGCTCGCCTGAATTGAGTCGGATTGGAACAGCTCAGAAGCTTAAGCTTGGTTTACAGGTTTGCAGCCTATAATAACAAACATAAATAAGCCAAGACATGATGACTACAGCACCAACGGCATGATGACTGCCGAGAAAAGGATCCAGCTAAGAACTAGTAGTAAAAATGGCTAGTGAAGAAGAAGAGGGGGAAAGAAGGGAGCGAGGCACACACACGTACCGTATCAGGGCAATCGACGGGCAGGGCAGACTGATCCTGTGGCCAAATGCGGAGAAGTGGCTGGAGAAGTAGAGACGAGGTCCGAGAAATCGAAAATTTAGATTATGAACTCCAGCTACAACTGCCGGGAGGCGACCTGCATGCGACCTTACGCTCGGTCCACAAATGGTAGGTGGTGGTGGCGAGGAACAGACGAAGAAGACGGACTGGGAGGGAGGAGTTGGACGGACTAGGTGTTCGGCTTGGGCGTTTCTTTTACTCTTCTTTTTTTTTCTTGGTATATACCGTATACTCCCCTGAACCTGATTAGTCATGACACAGTCAAATGGTTTGAATGTTTATGTACATTGAACATTGGCTTTGTCTACGGTATCATTTCACCATTCACACATTGCAACCGCGAGACCGTTCTGTGCAACATTATACAAACATGAAAATGCCAGTGGAAAACTACTACTGCCTTTGTCTCAAAAAAATGAACAATTATAGATTTTGGATGAGTCAAATTTCCTTAAGCTTTCCTATACTAAATTGTTCTTTACCGAAAAAATTTGTTCCAAAAAGTTTTCAATACGCATTTACATATCAATCAGAATATATTTTTTTCCTAAAAATTAGAATATGTTTTGAAAATTTTCTATTTATTTTACACATTTTTGTAAAGATGCGGACACTTCAATGAGTTCTAAGTAGTTTATTTGGATTTTTTCTATGCAAAATACATACCTAGATTTTTTAGAAGTTTTAAAACCATATAAATATTTTTATGGTTTAAAAATCTTATAAAATACCCATATTTACATCTTTTAAAAATAAGATAAAGCCGCCTTTAAAGTTGCTCTATAAACCACCACAGAGAGGCAATTTTAATTGTTGCGGCTGTTTTGTCGAGGCTGCATCCTACTCTATATTTTAGAAGTTTTTTCTAATCCTATACTACTACTAATTCAAAGGTAGAGCTTCTGCCACCTTTTTACATCAAACTTTAAAAAATAAAAATGGACCTTTTTGCAGTGGCTCTCTTCGTACAGCTTCCGTACAGCCCAGAACTAGAGTAGATTTCAGCCCAAATGAAATTTGATGGCCCAACAGGCAGCCCGACATCCTGTACTCGTGGCCAGTGGCCACACTCCCTCGACCGGGGGCGGCGCCCGCCGTCTGCTCCGCATTTGCGCCGGCGCTGGGAGTCGTCGATTCCCAGTCTTGGCGCTGCGGTCCTGATCTCGACTTCTCCAGCTGTCCAGCGCCGCCACGGAGCCGTAGCAGGTAGCAGTGCTCGAGCGCCGGCCTGCTCGCACCCATTCTCCTCGCCATGCCGCGGGGTTCCGCTCAGCCGCTTCTCAGAACAGCTGCGCGGTGCCACGCGCCCTAGTGGTAGTGGGAGCCATTCTCCTCTCCCCCCGCCACCGGTCTGCGCCACGGGGAAGCCAGGCTGCGCCGCCGCCTTCGCTTCTTCGGAAGAGCCCAAGAGGAACCACTGACAACGCCCCTGACCTGTACATCTCGGCGAGGCCCCTAGGCCAAGTCACCGCCTGGCATCCCTTCCCAGCAGCGACGGATCTGCACCCCGGGCTGCATGGACAGCAGCCCCCCGTCGGCTTGATTTTACCTTTAGATTACTGTAGCATAGCTTTAAGTCCACCACTAGTCTTCAGCTTAAACCTTACCTCTCCGTTAGTTAGCCGCCCCCACCCCCCCCCCCCCCCCCCCCGGCTCCGCCACTGCTTCCCAGCCTCCCAGCGTTTTCGTCCACCGCTGTGAGATCTAACTGGTAATTAAGCTCACGCCTCTTCTCTCATTCACAATTAGTGTTTCTTTATTTAGGTTTAGAAGTGATCCTTTAATTTGCTGTACAATGTTATTGGCCCTGTATGATAAAACAGGCAATGATAAAATGTTATTCACCATTGACTCTAAACCCTAAACCCAGGTAAATTAGTGCATTGTGTTTTCCGTCGAGTGCTTGATTCTTCATTTATGCAACCTTGAACTTTTGTTAAATTGAGACCGTTTAAATATTTGTTTATCGTGCGTCTGGATAATTTATACCAATCTACCGTTGTAACTTGGCAAATTTTATACTTATATGCTGAATAGCGTATTAGACGATTGGTTAGGCCTACCAGGGTTCAATCCTGGTCTGCCGCTGCCTACACAGCGGATAGAGGCAAAAAAAAAAAAAAAATGCCGCCACTTTCACGAATCGCCAGTGCTACTCTCAATCCGATTCCGCTGCTGCCCGCCGCCACTTAGGAGTGAGTATTTGTTTGTCATCGCCTGGCTGACGACCTTTTACCGCTCCATCTCTATTTACTACAGTCCTATGCGTGAAAATGTGGCCAGCCAACATTTCCTCTGCAACAGAGGGCACAGGGATATTTTTACAATTTGCAGGGTAGAAAATCACTCATGGCAGAGAAGGAACAGAAAAGCTAGGTGACGAGTAGGTGACGAATCGATGGGTACTGGCAGTCTTGATATTAGAGAGTTTCAACAATCTCGTTTCGTTTACGAATGTTCACTTGAGAATTACAGTGAGAATACACAGTAGTTTCCGAATCATCTTTATTGAAAATTACAGCAGTGAAACAAGAAAGCACGTTGCAACGAGAAAACATCCAGATCAAACAAACAACATTATTGCAAACTGAACCTAAACATGGAGAGCGTCTTTTATCTGTGTGCCATTATAAAACATCGACCAAGCCGTCATACCACTAGAAAGTTGGTTTCGGCCTATGTGACCAACACCATCTTTGTTTTTCTTCCATATCATTCTGTCCACCTTCTGTGAGTTTTCAACGCTTTAACCGTCCTGACACGTGGGTCCCGCCTAAACAATGTCTAAGTTGCCCCTCTCTCTGAACCAGTTCTCTCCCTTCTCTCACTACCCTGTGGGACCAAGCTGTTAGCACCGTCTTCCTTACATGGTGTAACAACCCGAAAATCCAAACTATAAAATTTATTTTTTCGACAAAACCGTGAGTGATGTGGTACAACATGTCATCATCTACCCCCTTAATCTTGCATTAACCCTAACATCTCATGCATAAGCATCAAGTTAATTAATATCTCATGTCAAAGCTCTATGTTTCACATGTTATATTTCAAAGTTGCAATAGCCTTGCTTCAATGTTTCAATAGCTCATACATCATGCTGCAATAAAGGGGTGATTTAGATTTTATTTGGTTTATGTGTTGAATAATAAAAATGACAATATAATATTTATTTTGACAAATAAATACTAAGGGAATAAAACCCTAACAATATTTAGGCCATGTATGCTCACTACCTTATTACTGAAATTTAGCACATCACAAATATTATATATATATGTATATATAAATGTATTTGGAAAAGAAAAAGAAAAAGAAAAGAAAGAAGCAAACCGGCCCGAGCAGCCCAGCTGGCCCGGCCCGTTCGCGCGACCGCACTCCCGCTCGCCGCGCGTGGCCAGCCCAGCAGGCGGCCCGCTCGCTCGCCCGCGCGTTTGCCCGCTCACCCACGCGCTGAGCGGCCCAACAAGGCCGCAGGCCCAGCAAGGACCGTCCGCGCCCGCGCCACGCCTTCGCCCGCCGCTGCCGCTGACGGGCGGGACCCGCTGTGGACCCCGCCTGTCATAAGCGCCACTGAGGTCACCTGACCGGCCGCGCGCGCTGACGTCGCCGTTGCCAGGCGCTGTTCCCCCCCGTTGCCCTGAAGCAACCTGCCTCGGCCGCTCAATCCGCATCGACGCTCGCCCACTTGCCACCTGGCCCAACCGGTTCTGCCACAAGAAGCCCACGGCCGCGAGCGAGGTGCTCCGCGCACGTGCACATGCGCTGCCGCCGCGGTGAGCTATGCCGCTGTAAAAGGTTCCGCCACCCGGTCGCTGCTAGCTCCCTCCCATTGCTTCGTGGACCCGACCGAGCACCCCACCGGTGACCTGGACCCCTCCTTGGCCGCTTGATCAAACTGGAGCCGTGATCGGCCGTCCGCCGGTCACCAACCTCCTCCTCTGCCTATATAAGCAAGGGGCCGGAGCTCTAGGGTTCCCAGTCGCCGCCACCACTCCGGTGGAACTCCAATTGCAACCCTAGCCGCCCAATTTGGAGAAGGAGGGGAGGTAGGAGAAGAAAGAGGCGGGGAAGAGAAAGTTGTCCGCCGTCGGAGTTGGAGAAGAAGAGGAGCTCTACCGTGCTGCTGCGCCAGGAGCAAGAAGGGGAGGCCGTACCGCAAGCCGGAGCCACAAGGACGCCGGAGCCTGGACTTGTACCGCACCTCCTATCCGCGCCAGCGCGGGTGAGCACCTCCGCCATGCCCTTCTTCCTGACCTCCGCCCTTGCTTTTCCGGTCATGCCGCTCCGCCTTGGGAGCGCGTAGGCCGAGACCACCACCGGTCTCCTGGGACACACCCGCACACACAGAGGTTGGCCCAGCCCCCTTGACCACGACATCGGGAGGATGCCGGACCGGAGCACCGCCTTGCCCGCTGCCGCCGCGGTGAAGCCACCCAGCCGCCTCTCAGTTGAGCCTCGACCTCCTTTGACCCCGGATCCGTGCTCGCCTTGATGAGACGGACTTCGTGCATTGATGAGACGGACTTCGTGCACCCCTTGGCTCCGCGTTTGCCTCATCGGAGCACCGACCCGAGCCGCCTTGCCAACGTCGTGCCACCGCCATGCCGCGCTGGAGCACCGCCATTCAATGCCATCTTCTGCCGTCTTCAACCACCCCGATGGACAAGAAGACGATGAGCGCCTCCGCCGTGATGTGCTGCTCCAGATCATGGAGAAGATGGAGGTCCGGGAAGCCTCCTTGAGGGCCGTTGTCGTGCACTGTGCCACGCCAAAGCTCCACCGTTGAGCATGAGACTCGCGTGGGCTCCACTGTGGATTTTGGTCATCGCCGGCACCTCGGAGAGATGCTACGTGCCCTCAATCGCGTTCCTGCGCGCTGCCTGGACCGGATTGGAGTCACCCGCGAGGTTACCGCCGAGCGCTGTCGCCGCCGAGCCGCCGTCCGCCGCGGAGCTCGTCACTGGAAGCCAAGGTGCCGCCTTGAAGACCACCTCCGTGCTCGCCTCAATGTCCTAGAGTCGATGAGCAAGAAGATGGCGCCGGAGGATCGACGGAGTCGCTAGAATTTGGAAGATTGCCGCCGTCGGCGAGCCGCGCCGTCGGGCGAGAGAAGGCAGAGGAAGGGGATGAGTTGGAGTTGCAGTCGGTGGACTTGGTGTTCGTGGACCTGACCAACTGCCAGTGGGGCCAGGAAGGATCGGTGCACCGTGGACCGGCCAGTGGACCGTATGGACCAGAAGCCGTGGACCTAGCCCGCGTGCGCTCAAACGTGATGACATGGCAGCCTCTGAGCGTGACACGTGGCAGGCCCGGCCCGGCCCATATCCGGCCCACTCGGCCCATTAACGGCCCGTTAACGGCCCAGTAGGGCCCACCAGACCGTTGACTGCTGACGTCAGCAGTGACGTCACCCCGGACCCACCTGTCAGATGTTCGTTGACCCGGTCAATGCTGACGTCAGCATGACGTCAGCCGCCACATCAGCATCTGTGTTGACCCCGTTTGACCCGCGCGTGACGCGTGGCCCAATCAGAAGCTGCCACGTGTCAGCACCAGATAAATCAGCCTTTTTCTTTTTCAGAAAATGGTTAAATCTTTGAAAAATCATAACTAATTCATACGAGCTCCAAAAAATGCGATCCACATATCCAAATTTTCTATAAATCAAGACCTATCTATCTAAGCTATGTTTGAGTGCATTTGGATCTTCTATTTTGCATTCGTTCTTTGTGCTAATCTATAGGGGTCGCTCCCGCGACCATTAAATCTCGTTTTAGGCTCGAGCGAGGACAAGTCTGACGACAGTGACTACCAGGAGAAGTTCGACAGCTACGCCAGTGAAGGTGCCACACCTCACCAACCTCATAGATCCCATTACGCATGGCAAATGTAGTATGGCTAGTGCTTTAAATTCATGTTGCTAATGCTTTGCCTGTGCTAGGATTGCATGGTAGATTATTACTTGATGAGCCCTACCTTGTTATAAACTTTCACCTGCATACCCACTGTTATGTTAGCCACTTGCTTATCTGCTATATTATATATATACTTCACTTGCTTACATTTTGATGCGACGTGATGAACCCTGGGAAGGCCTGGAGGGTGCCAGGCTGATGATGTGTGAGTTGATGGATCAGATGGGCATGTGAGCTGATGATGTTGTATCTGGGTTTGGGGTCGATCTTACGGCAGGGAGTAGGGTAAGGGTTGAGTCGATTGAGCCGGTATCTACGACGAGCTTTTGGAGCAAGTCTTGCCGGGGAATGGATCTGGACATTCCCATGAGAGGAGCCTGTGGCGGGCTAACTGAGATGTGATGGTGTTCTTTGGGTGTAACCCTCTGAGAGGAGGAACCCGGGACGAAGGTGCCGTGGTAGCACATTAAAGATAAACCCTGTTGAAGATATCCCGGTTTGGTCAAACTTAGGAACCGCTGCGCTGGTATCCGGACCTTAGGAATCTCTTGCTTTCCACTCGCTCTCCATGGGGGGAGACAACCGAACCACTGGATAGATCAATACCATTACTGCTAGGCGAGTAGTGATAGGGAGGTATATGCATGGGACGGAGCTAACACCCTTCTAAGACGATCATGGCACCCCCTTCGGGAGCGGGTACATGCCATGGCGTTCTCTTCAGGAGCGAACACATGGGCTCTTCACAGTTCCAGCGATCCAGAGCTGGATGGTAGAATGGCATCATTCTATGGCAGTAGGCGCCCAAAATCTGCCTAGATGATTGCAAGCACCGATGATGGTTATCTAGTGGATTAGTGAAACCTCTGCAGAGTGTATGGTTGATCGATCGATACATAAGCCAATTCGTTGGCTATGGACCTTTCCTTAGGAGGATGCACCGGACTAGTGAGTGGAGTGTTCTACCTTCCCCTGAGTATGTTTTCCGGCCGTGAGCCAGGTTGAGGGCTACGGGCCGCTGAGACAAGCTGAGCGGGAGTTGGCTTGTCGACTTGAGTCTGAGATGGTGTTGAAGGAGTTGGGATGGTGCTATAAATACGGATGGTGATGGATGGTGGGAATGAGAATGTGTTTAAAACTTGATTACTATGTTATTATTTATATACCCGGTTAAATGCATAGAAAACCCCCCAGCCTTATAGGTTTCTTTGATATATCCATATTGCATCCAGTTACCACAAAGCAATGCATAGGTTGGGAGTGTGGCCAGTACAAATCGTACTAAAAATTTGGTTTCAGGTTCAAGGAGTGAGTACTCTTCTGGGGAGTACAGCAAATGAGGGTTTCATGCCTGCGCTCAAGTTGGATGGAGATGATAGATTCCGCACCTCAAACTTTTATTTTTATGCTGCATGAACTCTGATTTCGCCAAGTGGCGATGTAATAAGTTATTGTAAATATCTCTATTGCACTCTTTTATTCGATGTATGGATTATGGTATTCAACTGTTATCGGGTAATGTGATTTAAATGGTCATATTACACTTCGGCTCTGTGGATTTTCCTTCGCCGAAATCAAGGTCGTTTCACATGGGCTGGTTACAACATGAACCAAGCCATAGACCAACCCGTGGAAATAGAACCCGCAACGGCCTCGACTGCGACGGCGACGCACTAGAGGATGCCGCATAGGTGCTGCTCCATGCACTCGGTGTCGTGTGCTGCCGCCGCGGCGCACGCCCACCATCTCCACCTGCCCACGCCGCGCGGGTCCAGGCAATGGCGAACGTAGCCCTCGGCGTCGCGGAAGGCGCGGTTGAGCTATGGACCGGCATCCTGCAGGTCGAACGGCCCCGCCGTCCTTGCCGGTCGCAGCATCCAGGAGCCGAGGAGCGGCAGGAAGCAGTGGCGCTGGTGCACGGTGAAGACGCCATCGGTGAAGTGCCAGAGCGAACGGGACGAGAAGGCGTGTGACGCTAGCTTGCGCTGGAGGCTCCAGAGGCTGCCGTCAACGGCAAAGAGCCCGTCGCTGATGAGGTCCGTGGTAGCGTCGCGGAAGAGTGCACTCATGCCGAAGATGATTCACGGAAGGCAGCTCCCGGGCGCTGGCCAGGCCGTGGCGGGGCGGCTCCCGCGCACAGGAGAGGCGGCCGCGGCGAGGCGGCTCCCGTGCACCGGAGAGGCGGCCGCGGCGGGGTGGCTCCCGCGCGCCGGCCAAGCCACAGCGGGGCGGCTCCCGCGCACTGGAGAGGCGGCCGCAGCAGGGCGGCTCCCGCGCGCCGGTGAGGCGGCCGCGGCGGGGCTGCTCCCGAGAGCCGGGGAGGCAACCGCCTGTGCTTGCTCACGAGCGCGGACGCCCTAGCAAGGACGCCATGGCTGCCCGTGACGCCGCCCGTGCACCCTGTGACCGTCCGTGGTGGTCGGGGCCTTTTTTCTTTTTCTTTTTTTATTTTTTCCTTTGGCCCACAAGAATACAAGGATTGAGTGGCTGACAAATAGGGCCCACTAAAGGGTAAAATTATCATGTTTGACACCGTTAACAGCTCAAATGGACGGAATGACATGAAGAGAAAAACGAAGATGATGTTGGTTACACAGACCGGAACCAAGTTTTCAATGATATGAAGGCTGAGTCAATCTTTTATAATGACACACAGGGAAAAGCCTCACATGGAGAGGGTTCCCAGTGCAGGCCGACAAGGCGACAAACTTAACAGAAGTTTGGGAGCTCAGTTTTACTTCACCTAGCATCGACGATAACTTTTACTTTCTTTGCACTACTCCCCTGTCTCCCCCTTGCTGCCGTTGCTAGACCACTCACTATCTCCCTGTTAGCTTCATTTGCTTGCTTATCCATGGTTGATGCACCTCTAGGAGACCTGCAAGGTTCGCCATATTCCTCAGGCCTTCCAGCGTTGTGAACTGCAGATCAATCCTTTGGAGGTCGGGCATTGCCACTTCTGAAAAGGCCAGCAATGTCAGAAGAGGGTGAAGTGAAGCGAAGAAATATTTGCTGCTTCGATCAGTGTTCTCTCCTGCTATCTACTAATCAGCATGAGAGGATGTGGCCTTCTGGAGCACCTATTCGGCGTGCGTCAAGTCTCTTAGCTCCTGAAGGCGTTCCACCACCTTCACCATTTCTGGTCGCTCATCTACATCTTCCCTGAGGCACTGCACTGCCAGCCATCCCATGATTCCCATCTTTTCCAGGATAGACATGCTCCCTTCGACTGCAACCTCGTCAACACATGGCTCGCCCACTACCTTCATTCTTGCAAGCTTTGACATATTCAATCGGGAGGCTAAAGTTTTCATCCACATTTCTTGGCTGTTTTCTGGTGATTAGTTCCAAGAGCACAATTCCGAAAGAGTAAACATCACTCTTTGATGTGAAGTGCTGAGTCTTCATGTAAACTGGGTCTATGTGCGCTATGTTACTGCATTCGAAACATACCCAATGGCTCACAGGGAGTCGGACCTTTGGCACAAAATACTCATCTAGCTGTATACATGTAGATGTGACATTGCCATGAATGTGTTTGGAGGAGTGCAAATATTTCAATGACTCTGCAGATCCAAATGCAATACCTAGACGTAAATCAAATGAGAGAGTACCATTATAACAATGCAGAAGCTCGTGCAGACTCTTACTGGGGGCAAACTCGTATACCAACAGAAGAGGCTCCCTCTCCAAACAACATCCCACTAGACTGATGATATTCGGATGGCGAACCTGATATGCACTTACTATGGCATTAACAATATCTTCTTCATAAAATTTCCTGTGCCCACATGACAACCTTTTCACTGCAACATCTTGGTTCCCATCACGTCCCTTGTAGATGACACCAGTAGGATCCTCGGAAATACAGTGAGAATAGCTGCTGGTAATCCTTTTGAGTTCTTCTAAGGTGAAAATATGTATGCTGCCAGCAGGTCCCCTTTGGTCCATTAGTAGTAGTTGACCATGTTTCTGGAAGTAGCGTACTTTCTCCAAGTAGCGTGCTTTCCTATTGAAGATGTCTCGGATGCTGAACTTAAAGATCACACTTGAGTTGGAGCTGGATCTGGGAAAGCTTGAGCCATGATTGTCGACCTTTTGTGTTATCGCCTGCATTCCTGACGATGAGCATTGACCTATTTTTTCTTGAGCTTTCTCACAGCAAAGGGATCTTCTAAGCATATGCAGGCTCACCAGAACCTCTTTCATTTCAGGGCGTTCCATGATACCTTTTGTGAAACATTGTGCTGCCAGATTTCCGATTTCATCAAGGATCTCAATGTTTCTCTCGTTTGCTATCTTAGTGTCAAACATCTTCCGTGCCTCCTGCTTTCCTTTCCAAGAGCATCAGTGAAGTTTCTTTTCAGGCAAGTGCCAAACCCATTTTCTCTTGCCTTGGCTCTAGTAATTAGTTCCAAGAGAACAACTCCAAAACTGTAAACATCACTCTTTGGATCAAGGAGCCCAGTCTCAATAAAATCTGGATCCATGTAACCTCTGCTGCCTATTACATTCTGGGTGTATTGCGTTTGGTGCATGGAAAGCAACCTCGATAATCCAAAGTCAGACAATTTTACACCCAAATTATTGCCTAGGAGTATGTTATCAGGTTTGATATCCGGTTGGTACATGGATGAATGCATGTATCCTAAAGCATCTGCACATTCTATAGCAATACGCAACCTTGCATCCAGAGATATGGGAGCATCACTGCCATGGACGAGATCTTTAAGGTTTCCTCTGGGAACATACTCAGTGACAATCATTAATGCATTTTCCTCAGAACAATAGCCCAAGAGCCTGACTACATTCCTGTGGTTGATTTGACAATGGACGATTATCTCGTTAGCAAATCCATCTCTCAGATTCTGGAAGTTGTATTTCTTTACTGCAACGGTAGTACCATCATCAAGAGAACCTCGGTAAACTTGTCCAAAGCCACCTTTGCCAATGGGAGTGCTGTAACTGTTAGATATCCTTTTAATCTCTTCTTCTGTGAAGTTGTTTACATTGTGATTATTGACTGGTATCCATTTTACCTTTTCACTGCTTTTGATGAAGTCAGTAAGCTTCTTTTCATCCCAGTAAGGATTTTATAGCATCGAAGTCTCTTGAACCTACCAGTACGTTTAAACGAACAAGCGAGTTAATTTGTGCACGAAACTCTCATTGAAGACACTGGAACTTTCATTTCTTTTTTTTTTTTTGGAAAGGAAGACATTGAATTTGCTATATTTTCAGAGTTGCTCATCTAATCAACACAAATCAATGGATTCCTGACTAAATCACCCGTCTCTGAGGATACTAACATCCTGAGACGCTTAGTAACAAAAAAACTCTGGGTGAACTAGTAATAATATGGTCTTATATCACCCATAAAAAAACCCTTGGGCGAAGTATCAGATGCCTAGTATCACGGCAATCGATGGGTAGGGCAGACTGATCCTGCAGGGAAGTAACAGCAGCTACAGATGAGATCCGAGAACTCTAAAATGAGATGAGCTCCGGCTCACGATCGACCGCCTGGACTCCGATCTTCTGTCGGTCTCGGTGGATGGTGGGTGAGGGCTGACTACTGAGCAACAGAGGAAGACGACGGTCGGAGACATACTATTTGCTGGGCTGAGTTTCTGTGGATATTGATTTTGGCTGGGACCTGGGACATGTATCTCCGTCCCGGCCCACGAGCCAGCACTGACTACACAGAGCAGAGCGCGCCGCCGCCGCTCGTGCCGTCGTGGCGGCGCTCTGCCTTCGCCGACCGCCAGCGCCGCTCCCCTCCCCTCCCCCTGCCAATCCGAGACCGAGGAGAAGGCAGCCGCGAGGAGCTTTCAGCTGCGGCCCGCCGCCACCATGCTCCGGCATCTCCATCGATCCCTCCGCGCCATTCACTGCCCACCCGCCACCGGCCACGCCACCTGCAACCCCGTCGTTCCCCTCCACCGGTGAGTTCCTTCTCTTCCGTTACCCAGTACCCTCCCCTACCATTGGATTTTATCCCTTCAAATCAACCTTGCTTCTCTTTCCTTCTTTTCTTGGATTTTGAGGAAACCTTGCTATGTTGTCTGAACTCTGAAGCTAAAGTAGTCCTTTTTCCCCTGGTGGTAAATTGCATTTCTGAATAGTTTGTGATGGTGGGGAATTGCATTTCTGAATAGTTTGATTGTCAACTATAAATTGCAAGCTCCTAACTCTTGTACTCCATTTTATTAGCTTCTTTCATAGTTTATAGCCTCTTAAGGAGATAGTGTTTAATAAACTTTTCCTTTTTACTTACATTGTGCAGGTTCTGGGATTCACATATACAGGTACACGCATCTGCATCCTAAGCAAGAAGTTGCTCTTTTCTTTAGTTCTGTTTAATAGTCCTAAACTAGTTGCACCTCTGGTTCATCTGTTTAGGCCGAATCTGGTTCGTGTAACAAGCATGCTATCAGAGGTTTCTCTACTTCCAAAAGAGTTACAAGAGATCCGATATATCAGCAGAATGAGTTAGAACCAACTACTCCTGTGAAGGTACCCACAACACTATCCCTCTTTGTTTTGTACTGAATCATTGTGTTTATCTTTGTTACTACTTTCCCACGACACTATCACTCTTTGCTTTGTACTGAATCATTTATGTTTATCTTTGTTACTACTTTGTGTTGCCAGTCTTTCCTTTCTGGTTGATCACTATTCAGAAATCCAGTATTATTGTTAGATGCTTAGCATGTCAATTAGCCTAGTCAATATTCAAAATACACGCCATTCTTTGGATGCACTAATTTCATAGAATAGTTTCTTTACATTTCTTGGTTGCTTCCATACAAGCTTTTATGATTCTTTAGTTTGGTTACTTTGTTTTAGCTTAGAACCATGGCATTATATAGGTGGGGATAAAAGAATTTATTTTTCTTATAAACAGGATACTGACATAATTGATCGCATACGAAAGAGCACAAGAAAAGTGAAGGAAGGTCCTGTTGGAAAAAATCTGTCTTCAGCGGAGAAAAGGAAATTTCTTGTCAACACTGTATGTACAGATAGTATTTATATGATTCGTTTACCCTGTATGGAAAATATTCTAGTACGTTTCAAATGATGATGGTACACATGCTAATAATGTGTTTACAAATATTTCGGAATCGTAAGTGACAATGAAAAGAAACACATCATTTTCCGGCATTCATGTAATTCCATGTTCTGATTACCAGATACAAATTGTGCAAGACATTTTATACATTTCACCTGCATGATGATAGATATTAGTAAGTTCACATTTCACATGATTTTCTTGATTTTGGTAGAAGAGTGATAACATCTAATTCATTATATGATGAATTGTTTGACCTAGGAAAGTAGATTATGTGAGCACCAGCCGGTTCTTCTTTCAGTGACTAATATGTATAAAAAGCACAAAACAGTGCATTGATCTTCTGGTATTGACCTGGTCGGCCACCTGAGTGCACAAATTATAGCCTTCATTCTTGTTCAGTGTGGACAAAATTACACCACTTGTGCGTATTGAAATTTTTCAATTTAATTGCAGTCATTTAGCTGCTTTTGCCTAGTGCAACAAAATTACGAAATACTGCATTCTCTAACTGCAGCTTCTTAGCCTTGAAGATTCAAGAGAAGCAGTTTACGGCACCCTTGATGCTTGGGTTGCCTTCGAGCAGGATTTTCCTTTGGCTTCACTAAAGCAAGCACTTTCAGTTCTTGAGAAGGAGGAACAATGGCATAGAATTGTCCAGGTATTGGATAGTATCAGCTTCTTTCATTTGTATTTGTCATCAATACTGTACGTAAATGTCTGTGACTACATACTCAGGTGGTCAAATGGATGCTGAGCAAAGGGCAAGGAAATACAATGAGAACATATGAGCTATTAGTGTGTGCACTTGAGAAGGATAATAGAGCTGAGGAAGCACACAGAATCTGGCAGAAGAAAATAGGCCATGATCTGCAGTCGGTTCCTTGGCGTTTCTGCCGTCTCATGTTGGGTGTCTACTACCGAAACAATAGACTAGACAAGCTCGTGAAGGTTTGGACCTAAACTTTGTAACTTTGTGATATGAGCTATTTTTATTTGATAACACGGCTTATATGGATTACTTTACCTGCCTCTTCTGATTTTAGCTCTTCAAAGAACTAGAAGCTTGTGGTCGTAAACCTCCAAGCAAAGATATTGTACGGAAAGTTGAAGATGCATATGAAATGCTCGGGTTACTAGAAGAGAAAAAAGCATTGCTTGATAAGTACAAGGATTTATACAACAAACCATCTCAAAATGATCGAAAGAAAGGTTCCAAGTCCAAAAAGACTGAGACTGATAAAACATCTGGTTAGTTTCCATTCCTCGTGTGAAAAGTTCCTTCAGACATTATGTACTACTTATATGCCTGTAAAATTCCTGTTTGCTTCAGATGCTGAACTTAGTTCTTTTAAGAGGATATATGACTAGCGTTGTTTACTCTTTAGAGTATTCACCCCCCACAGTTGCATGAAATCAGTTGATTTGTTAGACACTAGAAATCAACAACAACACTAGAAATCACAACATTCATTATTATTCTGTTCTCAGCTGATGGCAGTAAGGAAAACAGTGTGGAAACATTTGAAAATCTTGAAGATGACGGTTTCCCTTTAGATGAGGACTCAGATGCCTCCGCTGAGTCATGATAAGAGGTGATGTAAAGTTGTAAACTACGCAAGTCCACGAGTTTGAGTTTACAGTTATATGTTTACAACTGCTGGTTGAACATTACATCTCCCTTGTTTATTCTCCTTGCAGATTCGTCGCTGATCCACTGACGTGGCCATAAGATTTGAGTGAAACCCGATGCTGGCAGCATTAGCAATCTTCGTGCTCTTAGTACACGTTTGCTTTTAGTAGATGTCTAGCCGATGGAGCAAATAGTGTGACTCCCCTCATCTGAAACATGTTTTTTTTTTCCTGATGTTGTTGATAGTTGACACTATTCTGAATTTTGTTTTTCTTGGCTTGGTTTGGCCAAACATATCTATCCACTGCCATCAATTCATATTTTTTTTCAGAGACATGGTACACGGGCATTTGTATCTGTAATGAAAATTTTGGGAAGATCCTAAACGGGTGCTTGTTCATTCTTGGCAACATATCTAGCCTTCTGGCTATGTATAATGTGCAATGTTCATTCCTGGCACCAATATATACACCCATTTGATTTTAGTGTGCGCATGGAATCAAATTTTAATAGCTTATCATGTTTGCTGCAACTCTGAAGATGAAAGAAAATTATTCCTGATTCAAAGGAGGATGTGGATAGCTATGATGACAAGTGAAGTGGGAAACTAAAGCAGGTGCCCATATCTTTGCTTTCAGGATGCCTTTGGATGGTGATGGTGGAAGACTGGAAGTGGAACCTTAGTTGTCATGCATCCATGCGTGCATACTATGTAGTGGGAGGAGTTGAAGTGGTTTGCACGCTGACTTCACTTGATCATCGTACATGCAACTTACGTGCATATACAGTGGATTCGTACCCCATGCATCCATGTTGCCAGCTATGTATATGTGTGAGTGACTTTGTTGCTACATGATGTGAGTAGGTATTTTGCTTTTGCAAGGCTGAAGAGAGGAAACGGCCAGCTATGTATATGTGCCGCAGATGTACATATATAGATTCATATACATATAGTGGTAGTGGAGGGCCTGCAACTGCAAATTCGATTCCTCTGTAAAGGAGCGTTTTTGTTTCTGACGTTTGTGCGCATCGAATCTGATCTGGTGTATTAGCTAAAGCATTGCGTCAAAGATAGTGCGCGCCTACCAACTCCATTTTTTTTTTTTTTTTGACTCTATGTACAAAGGAGGTAGGGATCACGTGCAGCTAACCCATCCACATCGTCTAGATTAAAACATGCAGGACAGAGAAACACGACTAGATTGGTGAATGTTAGCTTAATCCAATTTTCTTTCGCTTTTAGGCCGCTGTCACAAATTCAACCACGAAACACACACGCCAACCGGTGGCTACTAGAGGTGTAGCGAGCGGAGCAACACGGCCAATTCCAAACTAAAAGTGGTTAGGTCCATACTGTTTTCAGGCCGCATACTTCGGGCGCGGCAAGCATTACAGCAAAGCTACACTGAAGAACGGAGGAAATGTTAAGATTCCAAAAAAAAAAAAAGAACAGAGGACATGTTAGCATGCTCACGGTTGGGCTGGGTCGTGGGTATATTGATTATACGGGCTGGAACCCTGTATCTGCGACATGGCCCATGGGCCACCACTGACTACACGCCGGGGATCCGCTCGCAGAGGCAGAGCGCGACGCCGCCGCTCGTGCCGTCGTGGCGGCGCTCTGCTCTGCTTCGCCGCCCGCCCGCCGCTCCCCTCCCAATCCGAGACAGAGGAGAAGGCAGCCGTGAGGAGCTTTCCGCTGCCGCCCACCGCCACCATGCTCCGGCATCTGCATCGCTCCTTCCGCGCTCTTCACTGCCTACCCGCCACCGGCCAGGCCGCCTGCAACCCCGTCGCGCTCCTCCGGTGAGTTCCTTCTCTTCCGTTACCCAGTCCCCTGCCATGGTCTTTATCCTTTTAAATCACCTTGCTTCAATTAACTTCTGTTCTTGGATTTTGAGGAAACCGAGCTATGTTTCCTGAACTCCGAAACTAAAGTATTTCCGGTTAGACAAAAATTACCTGTGATTTTTGACGGTGGGAAATTGCATTTCTAGATAATTTGATTGTCAGTTATGAATTGCAAGCTCCTAACTGTTGTACTCCTTTTTATTAGCTTCGTTCATAGTTTACAGTCTCTTAAGGAGATAGTATTTAACAAACTTTTCCTTTTTACTTACATTGTGGATTGTGCAGGTTCTGGGATTCCCATATAGAGGTACACGCGTCTGCATCCTAAGCAAGAAGTTGCTCTTCCTTAATCCTGTTTATTAGTCCTAAACTAATTGCACCTCTGTCTCATCTGTTTAGCCTGAATCTGGTTCGTGTAACAAGCATGCTACCAGAGATTTTTCTACTTCCAAACGAGTTACAAGAGATCCAGTATATCAGCAGAATGAGTTAGAACCAACTAAGCCTGTGAAGGTACCCACAGGCCACAGCATACCACTCTTTGTTTCGTACTGAAAAGTTGCTAGTTGCCTTTGTTACTACTTTGTGTTGGCAGTCTTTCCTTTCTGGTTGATCACTATTCATAAATCCAATATTATTGCTAGATGCTCAGCATGTCAAATAGCCTAGCCAATATTCAAAATACATGCCATTTTTCGGATGCACTGATTGCATAGAATAGTTTCTTGCATATTTCTGGGTTGCTTCCATACAAAGCATTTATAGTTCTTCAGTTTGGTTGACTTGTTTAGCTTCAGAACCATGGCATTGGGGATAAAAGAATTTATCTTTCTTATAAACAGGATACTGACATGATAATTGATCGCATACGAAAGAGCACAAGAAAATTGGAGGAAGGCCCTGTTGGAAAAAATCTGTCATCAGCAGAGAAAAGGAAATTTCTTGTCAGCACTGTATGTACAGATAGTATTGATATGACTCGTTTACCCTGTATGGAAAATGTTCTAGTATGTTTCAAATGATGATGATACACATGCTAATAGTGGGTTTACAAATATTTCAGAAATTGTAAGTGACAATGAAAGAAACACTGACAGCATTTTCTGGCATTCATCTAATTCCATGTTCTGATTACCAGATACAAACTGTGCAAGACATTTTATAGACAGTTACATTTCACCTGCTTGATAATAGATATTAGTGAGTTCACATTTCACATGATTTTTTTGATTTTGGTAGAAGAGTGATAACAGCTAATTCATTATATGATGAATTGTTGACCTAAGAAAGTAGATTATGTGAGCACCTGCCGGTTCTTCTTTGAATGACTAATATGTCCTCCGTTCCAAATTATAGGTCGCTTTGACTCTTTTCGTACATCCATTTTGCTATGCATCTGGACATATGTTATATCTAGAAACATAGTAAAATGGATGTACCAAAAAGGTCAAAGTGACTTGTAATTTGGAACGGAAGGGATATGTATAAAAAAGAACAAAACAGCGCATTAATCTTCTGGTATTGACCTGCCGGCCACCTGAGCGCACAAATTATAACCTTCATTCTTGTTCAGTGTGGATAAAATTATACCACTTGTGCATATTGAAATTTGTCAATTTAATTGGTCATTTAGCTGATTTTTCCTAGTGCAACAAAATTACCAAATACTGCATTCTCTAACTGCAGCTTCTTAGCCTCGAAGATTCAAGAGAAGCTGTTTACGGCACCCTAGATGCTTGGGTTGCCTTTGAGCAGGATTTTCCTTTGGCTTCACTAAAGCAAGCACTTTCAGTTCTTGAGAAGGAGGAACAATGGCATAGAATTGTCCAGGTATTGTATAGTGTCAGCTGCTTTCATTTGTACCTGTCATCAATACTGTAAGTAAATGTCTGACTACATACTCAGGTGGTCAAATGGATGCTGAGCAAAGGGCAAGGAAATACAATGAGAACATATGAGCTATTAGTGTGTGCACTTGAGAAGGATAATAGAGCTGAGGAAGCACACAGAATCTGGCAGAAGAAAATAGGCCATGATCTGCAGTCGGTTCCTTGGCGTTTCTGCCGCCTTATGTTGGCTATCTACTACCGAAACAATAGGCTAGACAAGCTCTTGAAGGTTTGGACCTAAACTTTGTAACTTTGTGATATGAACTATTTTTATTTGATAACACGGCTTATATGGATTACTTTACCTACCTCTTCTGATGATTTAGCTCTTCAAAGAACTAGAAGCTTGTGGTCGTAAACCTCCAAGCAAAGATATTGTACGGAAAGTTGAAGATGCATATGAAATGCTCGGGTTACAAGAAGAGAAAAAAGCATTGCTTGATAAATACAAGGATTTATACAACAAACCATCTCGAAATGATCGAAAGAAAGGTTCCAAGTCCAGAAAGAATGAGACTGATAAAACATCTGGTTAGTTTCCATTCCTTGTGTGAAAAGTTCCTTCAGACATTATGTACTATATGCCTGTAAAATTCATGTTTACTTCAGATGCCGAACTTCGTTCTTTTACGAGGATATATGACTAGCGTTGTTTAATCTTTAGAGTATTCTCCCCAGTTGCATGAAATCAGTTGATTTGTTAGGACACTAGAAATCACAACATTATTAGTCTGTTCTCAGCTGATGATGGTAACGAAAGCAAGATGGAAACATCTGAAAATCTTGAAGATCACGGTTTCCCTTTAGATGAGGAATCAGACCGCTGAGTCATGATAAGAGGGTAATGTAAACTAGGCAGTCCATGAGTTTCAGTTTACAGTTATGTGTTTACAACTGCTGGTTGGACATTACATCTCCCTTGTTTATTCCCCTTCCAGATTCATCGCTGATCCACTGACGTGGCCATAAGATTTGACTGAAACCCAATGCTGGCAGCATTAGCGCTCTTAGTACACGTTTGCTTTTAGTAGATGTCTAGCGGATGGAGCAAATAGTGTGGCTCCCCTAATCCGAAACATGTTTTTTTCCTGATGTTGTTGATAGTTGACCCTACTCTGAATTTTGTGTTTCTTGGCTTGGTTTGGCCAAACATATCTGTGCCATCAATTCGTATTTTTTTTTCTAGACATGATACAAGGGCATTTGTATTTGTGCTGAAACCTTTGGGAAGAACCTAAATGAGTCTTGGCATAATCTAGCCTTCTGGCTATGTATAATGTGGAATGGTCATTCTTGGCACCAAATATATGCACCCATTCGGTTTAATGTCCACCATGGAATCAAATTTAATAACTTATCATTTGTGCTGCAACTCTTCCGAAGGTTAAAGAAAATTATTCCTGTGTCAAAGGAGGATGTGGATAGCTATGATGACAAGTGAAGTGGGAAGCTAAAGCAGGTGCCCATATCTTTGCTTTCTGGATGCTTTTGCCTGCATTTCCCCTCTTACAGTATGTGCTTTGGAAACTTTGAAGCCAGCATTTCTGTTGGGCCCAGGCCGGCCTGCTGATGAAGAGCTTTGGATACTGACATGGTGCTCCTTTTTTTTTTCTTTCAAAGGAAAGCCTCAAATGTGTGTATGATTCCCTCTAGCTAGTTTTTTGGGTTGCACTTGGATAATGATGGTGGAAGTGGTGGAACCCTAGTTGTCATGCATCCATGCATGGATGTGTAGTGGGAGGAGTTGAAGTGGTTTGCACGCTCATTTCACTTGATCACCGTACATGCAACATGCGTGCATATACAGCGGATTCGTACCCCATGCATCCATGTTGCCCGCTACACTCCTACTCCGTATGTCTGAGTGACTTTGTTGCTACATGACGTGCATAGGTATTTTGCAAAGCTGAAGTGAGGAAACTGGAATGTGCATTCCACCCAATGCCCCGCAAGTGCATATATATACATATATATAGATACATATAGTGGCAGTGGAGGGCCTGCAACTGCAAATTCGATTCCCCTGTAAAGCAGCATTTGTTTCTGACGTTTGTGCGCGTCGAATCTGATCTGGTGTTTCTAAAATTTGGATTTGGACATGCAGAGAGATATGCTTGCGATGCGGTGGCCGCGTTGCTCGCGAGAGTTGTGATGCCAACCTTATATGAACACGATGACAGATTTCCTGGTTGTTGGTGTGCACTTCAGTCCCAAGCCAAGTGCGTTCTGCTCTGTTTTTAAGGTTCTTGTTGGTTTGAACATGGGAGCTTTCCCCTGTTCCGTGTGTTCTTTTTAATATGAACCGATCGATTCATGTGAAATTGAAATTACTGCCGGATTCATGCGAAATCGTTCCAGATTCCAAATGCGGCCTAAAAACAGGGAGACATGCAACGCAACGCAGTGCAACAACAGGTGGAGTAAAAATTTAGGCCTTTTTAGATTCACCCAAAGTTAAGTTTTTTCACTCTTTCTCCTTCACATCAATTTCTATACATATGTATGGAGCACTAAATATAGATAAAAAAATAACAAATTATGCAGATTAGTTGTAAAAATGCTATTTGTCAAATATAAAAAAAAATACTACAGTAATCGATGTTGAAAAAATTACAATCTAAACGTGACCTTAATGGAGGCAGAGTACCAGTAGTGGTTGATTCTAAATGTCCTGGCACCAACCTCCAACGGTCCAACGATGCCGATCTTGATAGCAAGAGCACCAGATTCTGAGAGGCCGAGAGGGGCGAAAACGAGTCGCTGCAATGCGTGCCCACACGAATCATGATCCGAGGCCCAGCTTTCCACTGGAGCAGAGCTGTGCTGTATTTAGCTGCTAGTGCGATCTTTGGACACTGACTGTATTTGCGACCAATACTAGTACAACAATGCTAAGTGGGCGACACTAGCTACCTAACCTACCTCACTCTCGACGAAGCAAAGTTTTTTTTTTAATTACAGATACAACGCAGACTCAACACACATTTACCTCTATAAACATACGTATAAACTCTACCTCTATAAGCATCTTCGAAGAATACTCACTGCATCGTACATTAGCTTCCTTCCAATTCCATGTGCAGTACAAGAAACAAATGGCCTCCATGTGAACATGAATGAATGGATGGATGAACATGTAAATAAATAGGCACGTGCTTGAAGCGCAAATGCAGGCCGGAATGCCGGATGTTGGTTCAGCCGCATGCCACGAACGAATCGGATAGCGCGTATCACGCGACCATTATACAATGCAACTACCTGACTGACACTGTCAACTGTCATGCACGCAGCAGCAGAAAATTACTGCTACCAAGGCTCGTTTAGACGTGTAAAAAATTTATATTCTGATACTATAGCATTTTTGTTTGTATTTAATAATTATTGTTTAATCATAGTTTACTAGGCTTAAAAAATTCATATCATGATTTATAACCAAACTGTATAATTAGTTATTTTTTTATCTACATTTAATGTTCTACGTAAACGGCTAAGATTGATGTGACGAAGAGAGAGTGAAAAAACTAGCAATTTTGCTAGTAACTAAACAAGGCTTAAATTAGATTGCCGATTGTTCTTTACTAGTAGTATAGTATTAGTACATGATAAGACGCTCTCGTGTCTGATGCAGATGGACACGGCAGACTGACAGACACTGGCCTTGAATCAAGCGTGTTGCCAAGCTGATTAATCTTCGCTGACCATGATACGCCTGCCGCGTGCGTGCCTGCAGAGCTTCTACTGGCTGTATTAGTTTCTACATATCGTATAAATAAATATAAACTCGATTTTTAACCTTATTTGTTTTAAGGTAAAGTATATTTTTCCAATAGTTGGTGGTCTGATTTTCAGTTTAAGCTGGTTTCAAAGTGGCTTTCTGTTCTGTTAAAATAAAAAAATATTGTTTCTTATCTAAATTCCAAATTGTAACTTATCTTCATTCAGGAAAAAAATATGAAAGTAGTGACAGTTTATTTCCTTCTGAATTTGTTGTCCGCATGCATATGATCTATTCATTTATTTTAGAAACGTGTACTACGCTCTTGCGGATAACAACGTTTATGATCTGTTTGCCACTCTCTACTTTATTCTTTTCAATTATTTATTTAATTATTTTTAGCTTCATGCTGTGAGTAGGAGCAGCAGAGAAAGGAACCCACGGACGGACCACGGTCGTCGACGGTTGGTAGATGGGGAAATGCGTATGCATGCAAATGGATGACGGCTGAAACCATGAAACTAGAGAGAGAGAGTTTGAGAGAGACGGCTATACTGGCACAGCATGTGCACGTGAACAAGGACCATCCAATGGCAAATCAGCTAGGCCAAGTAGATCCACAAATGCTGACCAAAAAAAAAAAAAAAGATTACAGTAGTAAACAGACGCAGTAAAACCGTATGCTAGCAGGCCAGAGGCTAGCTGGACGGAGACGTTTTACAGTTGTCCTCTTGTAGGTTTTTTAAACTTTTGGGCACTTTGAAATGCATGGATCTCGTAGAACTTGTGGTATATTGTTATATGAATTTCACAAACTTAAGTTTTATAGGAGGGGGAAATGATACGTTTTTGTGCTAGTTGAACTTATGCCACGATGGTTTCAGCGGCAAATAAGCCCACCATTGTTTTCAGCCTGTTCGTTTCGCTAAAGTTTGGCTTGTGCGCTGATTTATTGTGAGGACAAAATTATAATGTTGAACGACGAATAATACTTTGCCCTATCTAATTTTTATTACTTGTTCAATCATAAACTCCCGCTCCATATTAGATGACGTTCTAAAATCTCTCACGAAAATCACCCGCTCAAGCCCAAAGATTAAAATGGCCCTCACGAAACAAAGACAGAGGTGCATTGGGAAAAATAAAACGTGCACTAGAAAACAAGACATTCAAGTATTTTTACACAAAATTTCAACGCGGTAAGATCATCTATTTTAGAGCAGCGGGAGTACGTATCAATGATGATGATGAAAACAAAAGAAGAAGACGAACAAAGTTTAGGCATTATTCAGATTGCAAATTTTTATAATTTAAACACCGTGGCACTTTTGTTTGTTTGTATTTGGTAAACATTGTCCAGTCATATATTAACTAGGTTTAAAAGATTGGTCTTATAATTATAGGTACAGAGATTAATACGACGAAGAGAACGAAAAAAAACTTGGAAAATTTGCTCCAGTCTAAACAAGGCATTAATAAACGACGAGCTGCCTCTGTATTTTTTTTTCCTGTGGGTACGAAAAAGATAGAAAAGGACGGCAGAGATTGGGGGATAAAGACGCCGCGTCCAAAGCAAAACTGCAAAGGCAGAGCGCGGGCCCGGCACGGTCGGCCGGCGGGCTCCACTCAGGCCGCTCCTCGCTCTCCGGCTCTCCTCCCTCAGCCTTCCTCACCAGTCGTCTCCCACTCTCCAGTCTCCACTGATGATGCCTGCTGGGCTGTAGCGGCGCGGCGCTGCTACCGGCTCACTGGCTGGTTGGTTCCAGACAAGGCCGCTGCCAGGCTTAAACGCTCGAGGCCCGAGGAAGCTTGCTTTAGCTTGTTTCTTGCAGCTTAATGCGGGGAAGCAACTGCATTACTACACCTCACCACTCAACGGCGGTCAACAGACCCACCACTGACCTCCCTCCCGGCTGCGGCTCCGGCTGGCGGAGCAGAGCAGGTGCCAGTGCCAGTAGCACGGCGACGGCATGAAGGGGCACCAGCATTCGTCATCTCCGCTGCTGTCGCCGCCGCCGCCGAGCAAGCGCCGCTGCAGCGGGCTGGCGGCCGCCGTGCCGGCGCTCGTCGTCTGCTCCACGCTGCTCCCGCTCGTCTACCTCCTCGTCCTCCACCGCCCCGCCGGTTCGTGCGTCCGTCCGCGCCTCGGATCTGTCGCTTTTTCTTGCTGTTCCTCTAATCAACCTTGCGCTTCGCGTGCTCTGTATTGTTGCTTGCAGCAGGATATGGACCGGACGACCGCGCCGCCGTGGTCGTCATCAGCACCGTAACTTTCTCCATCCACTCTCCCCGCCCGTGCATAATTTCCTAATTCTTTATTAATTACATCCTCCTCAAAGTAGTGTAGCAGAGTCCCAGCTTCTGAAATCCTCCTGACGCCTTGTGTTGTGCTTGTGGTTGCTTACCAGGAGCTGGCTGGTGTCGGGGCGCGTGGCAATCGGCATCTGGAGAATGGGGGCGCCGTGATGAAGCACAAGCTGCTCAAGGTTACAAATCCCTGCGCCTGCTACACTGTTCACTGCTCAACAGGCAGTGAACAGTAATCAAGCTGCATTCTTTTTTGCCGGCCTGCATTTTGTTTGTATTTGTGTTTTATACAAATGTCAGAGAGAGAGAGAGAGAGAGAGAGAGTGAGAGACAGTAATCAAGCCGAATTCTTTTTTGCCGGCCCGGGTTCGGGACAAGGAGAAATTAAGCTACTGCTCGGCACCTCTGCTGATTTTAGTGTGTTCATGCGCCTCGCGTGCGCGCGCGCGTGTCGTGCGGACATCGGGCGTCCGCCGCTGCCGTGCTGTGACGCTTAACAACCTACCACCTCTGTCTCCATTCTCAAGTTGCTTTCTTAAGAATAGGCGGATGTGGCAACCCGAATTTGTTTCTCTCGTCACGCCTTGACATGACCATCCCTCAGTTTTGCTATTCTTGGAGTAGGTGGGTGGCAACCCAAAATTGGTTCTTTCATCATGCCTTGACATGCCAACACAAGAATGCTGGTGCTGGCAAGATGCCCTCTTGCTGAATTTGAAGAATGGGCACGAAATATTCCTTCTTACATATCCTCCGAGTTAACAGTGTTGTGCGGCACAATTATACTGTCACAGTAGTAAGTAGTGATATCAAAATGGATCAATTGGTTGTGTGCAGTGAGGCCAATGCAGGTGATTAAACTTTGCTCAAATCTGCAAAATAGTGCACAGCTATCTAGCTAGCTAGATGAATCCCTTTGCCACATTGACTTTTCCACCATCATCAAGAGACTGCATTCATTGTCAGTCTTGACTGACCTATCTTTCCTGACCGTGTATCCAGGATGTTTCCAAAAAGGTGTCTGGATCTAATGGGCTTTCGGCTGAGAGATCTACTAGATCAAAGTCTAACAAGGATCATGCTATCAAATCAAAAGCAAAGCTCAATGTTGCTTTCTCTTTAATTGGACTAAATAATGACACCTTCAAAAGTAAAGGTAAGCGTTAGGAGAGTACAAACAGCGTGAGACATTGATAGTATCCATCTTACTGTATTCAGTTGTGTTTCAGGACCCCATACCCCTAAAAGGTATCAATTGAAGGACTTATCCAGGAGATCAAAGGTAATCGCAACCTCTTAATTTGCCTAGATTTTAGGATTCTGTAGTCTGCAGCTCTTCATTTTTCATATCTGAATATTGGTCGAGTAGCCTCAAGGGCTTACCATGCATAAAATGGTGAGCTGAGTTTGTTGTGCTTCTATTGACATGGCGATTTAATCACTGGAGCTTCACAGTCAAGAATTTTCATGAATATATACAGTAAACACAAATGCGATGATAGGAACATTGTTGTCCATCACCATCAGTAATAATCTTGTACATTGTTTCTCTGGGTTGAACTTCCATTGAGATTTTACAAGTAAAGTTGTAGGCTACATTTTGCACATTCACATCTGCTAGTAAAATGGTTTTCTTTCTAAGTAGTAAGTACTTTAAATCAGGCCACAATATATATTGTGGTGCAATGCAATGTACAATTGTGTTCCCTTAAACATACTGTATACAATTGTGTTCCCTTAAACATACTGTATGTTTTTGTTTCACCTTATATAAAATTACCCATGATTCTATGGTGAAAAAAGTTACTGAAGAATTTTGTATCTACTCTGAGCTCTTTAGGTCATGGGAGATGTACAAAAGAATGTATTGACCATGTTGCATATATCTACAATATTTATCGGTTAGACATAACCATACATGTATTTGTTGTTAGTTCTTTAGAGAACCTATTGTTGTGAAGGCCGAGCGTAATTAGTTCAAATATCACCACAATGGTTTTCAAGTTGTTAGTGCAGGATATGACTCCTGTGCTCTTGTGAGGATCTGTGCTTTAAGAACAGGGTCACCAATTTTCTTTTGACTAGTGAATTCTTCAGAATCTTTTTTTACTTTTCTACCACAGGAAACTTAATTTGTTTTGTGACAGGATACGACTGTTAGCGAGAAAGAGAACCATGATCAAGAGACAGTGCATGAGGACAATACCAAGTCCTGTGAACATGAATATGGAAGTTACTGCCTCTGGTCTACTGAACATAGGGAAGTAATGAAGGATGCCATTGTCAAGAGGCTTAAAGATCAACTTTTTATGGCAAGAGCTCATTATCCTAGTATTGCAAAATTGAAACAACAGGAAAGATTTATGCGTGAACTGAAGCAAAACATCCAAGAACATGAAAGCATGTTGAGTGACACCATCACAGATGCTGATCTTCCACCATTGTTAGTCTCGCCTTAGCTTTAAAATCATATGTGTTTCTTTATTTTTCATATAATCTTTTGCACAAAATACATGAATTATATGTGGCTAGTGCAATCCATTAACATGGCTTTGCTTCTTGTCTTAGTTCTGTTTCTGCATTTCTTCAAGCAATGAGGATGATCAAACACAATTATGATGCTCATGACTTAATTTTGATAAAATAATGCACTGCAATGTCTTCGCTATATTCTATTCTCAAAATATTTCGGATGGCAATGACTGGTTATTCTTTTCAGCTTTGCAAAGAAGCTGGAGAAGATGGAGCACACAATTGAGAGAGCCAAGTCTTGTGAAGTAGGATGCTCGAATGTTGAAAGGAAACTTAGGCAGCTACTTGATATAACTGAAGATGAAGCTTATTTCCATACAAGGCAGAGTGCATTTCTATATCATCTTGGGGTGCAGACTACACCGAAAGCTCACCATTGCTTGAACATGAGATTGACAGTAGAATATTTCAAATCCAGATCAAGTCATATAGATCAGTTAAATGAGCAGGAGCTTGAAAGTCCTGCCTTCCATCACTATGTAATATTTTCCAGGAACTTACTTGCCGCTTCCACCACTATCAGTTCAGCAGTTATGAACTCACAGGTATACCATTATTTTCAAATAATCTAAACTATTGTGTGGAATTCATCTTGATCACTAACTTATGCCCAATAACAAATTTCAGAACTCGGACCACATTATTTTCCATCTGTTCACTGATTCACAAAACTTTTATGCGATGAAGCATTGGTTTGATAGAAATTCATACTTGGAGGCAACTGTTCATGTAACTAACATTGAGGACAACCAGATGCTCTCTAAGGATATACATTCCCTTGAGATGCAACAGTTATGGCCCACAGAGGAATTTCGTGTCACAATTCGTAATCATTCTGAACCTTCCCAGAGGCAGATGAAAACTGAGTACATATCTATTTTCGGCCATTCACATTTCCTCTTGCCCGACCTTCTTCCTAGCTTGAATAGAGTAGTTGTGCTGGATGATGATTTGATTGTCCAGAAAGACTTGTCATCTCTGTGGAACCTCGATATGGATGGTAAAGTGATCGGTGCTGTCCAGTTCTGTGAAGTGAGATTAGGCCAGTTGAAACCTTATATGGCAGACCATAGTGTCAATGCTAATTCATGTGTGTGGTTGTCTGGCTTGAATGTCATTGAATTGGATAAATGGAGGGACAAGGGAATTACCAATTTGTATGATCAAATCCAAAAGGTCAGTAAACTTGCCATTCATATCAAATTATCAATTGTTATCTCACGAAAATTTGTGGTTTACATGTGGTAGCTCTAGTCCTATCCTTTTGCCATAACTTCCTTCTCTTATGTCTAGAAGGCAACTGCCATATGCTATATTAAGTTTGCTTTTTTTGCAGTTGCGAAAGGACAGCCTGAAATCACAGCGACTGCAGGCACTCCCTGCAAGTTTACTTGCCTTTCAAGATCTGGTATATCCTTTGGAAGATTCATGGGTTCAATCAGGCCTTGGACATGATTATGGAATTAGTCACGTCGATATAGAAAAGGCTGCTACTCTGCACTATAATGGTGTGATGAAACCTTGGCTTGACTTGGGGATAGATGATTATAAGAGCTACTGGAGGAAGTACATGACTAATGGAGAGAAGTTCATGACGGAATGCAATATTCTCTGATTAGTATAGGACATGAAATGCACCAACACTCATTTTTGAGCATTCAATTTCAAACCTCAGACTTCAAGGGCTTTGCTTAAATGATGAGGTTACCATGAAAATAAACAGAATTGCTCCTGTCCTGCAGTATCTATGATGATTTGAATACACCCCTGACGAGGCGGTGCTCAATCAAATACCAAAAGGAGAATAGGATGGAATGCTTTCTGCATAAAACTGCCAATGTTGCCATAACAGCATCTACGATGTCTGAAGGACTCCAGGATGAAGCCTGAGTTATATTGCACAATACCAAGATATAATGTAGATTATTTCACACTGTTCGTTACGGTTTGATGCATTTTTTCCTTTGCAGTTGGCATTGCAAAAGTGCAGTTCCTTGCTGCTCATTTTTAGTGTAAATCTTTGGTGCTATTCTTTTTGCTCATTATGCAAGAGCAATACTGAGGGAGTCCAATGTTAACTGCAGCACGGTATGTACAGGGAACAAGAAATGATGCCTGAATTAGCAAGTGTTTTTCTTGTGATTCTTTGCAGCAAGGCTTGCATTTGTTATTGTTAAATATTGATATCCCATTGACGACATAACAAATGGTTGTTTGTTCTGCTCAATGGCATTCTTTGGCTTTATAGGATCTTTTTGTTTGTTTTTAGGAAAAGTATAGGATCTTTTTGTAGTGCAAATCTCAGAAGGAATGAAAATTCAGATAATTGTCTAGCATAATTTGGATGTCGGTCCTGCGACCAAGCACAGCAAATAAAAAAAAAGAAGAAATTTTCTTTGATACATGCATAGTTCGGCACACGGTCATCAGTATTGATCCTGCGACATGTCAGGGTCCTCAAAACAGTCTGTCAAAACACACATAGGTTATATTAGCTAGGTTCGAACATTCAGTTCGCCTTTTGATACACAGCCAAAAGGAAACTCCATATGATCCGTGTCTGTCAGGACCCCATTTCTGTCTCGAACGATAGTCTCGAATGCACGGCGTGCAAATAAGTAGTGGCTATCCTAGTATCCTGCAACCTAAAGGGTGCATTGTAATGTAAGCAGGTAACCGAGGAGAAAGTTTGGCTCCTGCGGTGTTAGAAGTCATGAAGCTTAGGACCACGAGGGCGATGGCCTTCCAGGGGACACCTACAGTGCTTTTGCAACTCCAGGTACCTCTCCATATCAAACTTCTGTGCCGCACAAAGCTTCTTCTGCCTTGACAAGAACAGCCTCTCCATGAAGTCCTGATATGTCGGATCTCTCGAGGTGATGAGGAAATAGGCGTAGCCGACGAGCAGGCCAGACGCGGTGGTGAAGAAGGCGATCGGCTCCATCACATCCCACGAGAGCTCCCAGAACGTGAGGCGGAAGAAGAGACTGACTTGGCACATGAAGAACCCTAAGCCAGTCCACAGGATGCGCCGCACTTGCTTGTGTGCCAGCTTGTCGATCTCTTCCTTCTTTTTCTGGAGCTGCTTGAACTCTTCTTTTCTTGGGTCATTCTCTGGTGCCAGCTCAAGTGGCACAGCCCTTCTAACCAGGTCCACCACCTGAAAACGGTCAATGGTGAATCAATGTAAGATTTAGTCAAGAGTGATTACATCATGACTCCATTTGCACGTAACTGAGAGAAAAAAATTTGGACTGCAAGCAAATTGGCTATATATTCATTATTTCACTGTCAATAATAGTGAAACTGAGACCTTCCTACAGGCAACAGCTGAAAGCAACGTGAAAGAAAGAAATATCACCCTAATGAGGCAATCCTTTTCAGACAAATATTTTAGCCTTTGTCAATGTGCTGCCCACACTTCAAAGAATAAATTAGTACCTTAATTCCAGCTTGGAAGCTTATGTGGAAAGAAAAAATTAACAACATTCCACTTTCCACACCGCATGCTATGGTCTTTTATTCTGATCAGGCAGCAGTTGTGGAGGACCGGAATGTACCAAATCTAACATGTGATCTGGAAGTAATGTGAATCTGTACATTGCTCCAATTCCATGTACATCTTGACGCTTTTCAGCTAACTGCATCCTTACGTTACTGAGGATTCCTAACTGCATCCTCACGTTACTAAGGATTCCATTTCCATGTGTGCATCTTGACTATTGTCCCCAATGTTACTGTTTTCCTCAGCCATCTAGTAACTGAACTTAAAAAATGAGGATTTTTGTCAGTTAGTCTCCAATAACATAGGAAGACTGAAACAGGGCATCACTCTGGGAATTTGATGGGGTTTTGCTTTTACGAAAGAGGGATTTCTATGAAAAGATCAGATTTTAACTGATTAGCAAGGATGTAGACCCAATTTCAAACAGGATTGCAAAAGGGCTCCACCCGAATCGGAATCCGGAACAAAACCGTTACGAGAGCAGTAAAGTTTCGAATTCGATACGAGGTGACTGCAGACGAAGAAAGTGCTGTAACGCTCAAGAAGTGAAGAAATGCGACCTTCTCGGGGTGGAGGTACGCCTTGTCGCGGAAGAGTAGGACGACGCCGGCGTGGTCCAGGGCCCGCGCGAGCGCCTCGGCGTCGGCGTGCGTGCGCGCGGCGCCGGCCTCGACACAGGCGTCCAGGAGCTGGTCGTACCCGACCACTTCGTCGTGGCCGTCCCGCAGGCGCCGCTTCAGCGCTTCGACGCCGACGAGGCGCACCAGGCGCCGCGCCTCGGCCGGCGTCACCTCCGGCTCGGGCTCCGCCGCCTGGGCCGGGCGCCGCGGCGGCGGGGTGAAGGGGCGCGCGTGGAGTAGCAGAGCGGTGGGAGGGGACGGGGACGGCGAGCGGCGGGTGAGGAGCAGGCGGGAGGCGGCCGCGCGCCACATGGACATGGTGGCGGAGGAGCACCGGCGGCAGGAGGCAGTGGGGGTGGCGATGAGCCCTTGCTTCGCTTAGCAATTACTCCTAGCAAACCGTTTCTCCCTGCTATCGTGTGACGGGGTTTTGCTCAAGTATGAAGCCAGGTAAAAAGAAAAAAAAATATTGAGCTAGATCTACCGTTTTTCAACTTTTCATTCTTTTAAGTCCAATCTTTAAAAAGTTTTATTTTGTTGTTTCCTCTGTCCCAAAAGATACCACTCTAGCTTCATTTTAAATCAAATTATTTTTAATTTGATCAAATATATAGACTAGGATGTTAATATTTGTCTATTACAACAAATACCTACATCATGAAACTATCTTACATGATGAATCTATGTCACTTATTTATATATAATAACAATACATATTTTTATATAAATTTTGTCATATTTTGAAATAATTTTGAGTCACGACAAATCTACAATGCTATCCTTCTAAATGTTTCGTTTTGATGAATGAAACGGCCCTCTAGTGAATAATTTCATTTTGATGTTTATATAGTGGCCATAGCATTTAATCGTGGTGCATGAACTATGGCCATTTTGGTGCAATGAGCCTCATATTTCGAAGTCTTAGGAGTTAGAAAAATGTATACCCATGTTTTATTTTTGGTTGAGACCTCATGTCTCTCCACATAACTGGAATGTCATGTCACAAATTTGTTCACACTTTATCTATTGGTAAACAAACTAGCATTGGTCAGATACTATAGCTGTACCCAGATGAGAGGCGTCAAAACAAGCTAGCATTGGGGGTACGTCTAAGTGTCATTTATGTGAAGTCGTTTCTCGATAGAAGTTGTAAAATTCAGCCTGTTCGTTTGAACTTATCAGCCAGACCAGCCAGCCATTTAACAGTATTTTTCTCTCATAAAAAATCAGCAGCAGCCAGAACTAGCCAGCCAGAAACGACCAAGCGAACAGGACGATTATCTTTTATATCTATTGAAATCACATGTCTCCCTTGAGGAAGTCACTATCGACTAAAAGATCAAGCTCAAACTAGTTTTCTTTCAACCGCTTCCTCATTTCACTATCGAACTTCTTCCCTTGCAAGAGACGGAGTCAAGGCTTTCACAAATTTTCAAGTGGTTCACTATACGCACGGGTCTTCACTAGGCAACAGCTAGACATTTAATTTGGAACACAAGGAGCAATAAAGAGAAGTCTTATTCATGTTGCTATGTTTAAATCGTGTTTATATTATATAAAAATGTTTAAATCGTGTTATGCAGTTGCAAGCATGTTTAAAGCGTGTTTGAGAATGTTAGGCGATTTTTGCAGTTGTCCAAGAAAAGAAAAAAAATTTTCCTAAGCTGCATTAGGGCTTTTCCGCAGCAGTGGCCAGCACACGGCCCACGGGCTCGCATTTAAAGTGGGCTGGGTTATCAATGCAAAAATAAGGCCTGCTACAGGCCCAGAAAAACAGCCCCAACTGGGCTCTCTCTCTCTCTCTCTCTCTCTCTCTCGTTCGCTCTCCCAGTCTCGCTGAGACTACTGGGCGCCCCGCCGCCGCCGCCGCCGCCCAACGCCTGGTTGTCCCAACGTCTTCGCCGGCGACGAGCACCCACCAGGTACCCCACGTCCCCACACCACCCCTTCTCTTCCCTTCCTGCTTTTCAAAACCGAGCGCCCAAGCAGTAACTTAAGCTATTTTGGCTACTTGTATAATTGTATTCGCATCTGATTCTAATCACAAGTGTAGGTCGTTGCTCGCGCAGCAGTAGATATCCTGCATTTCAGAATCCACAAGTTTCTATGGTCGGCTCGGTCCTTTTTTTTTCCTCTTGCTGCCGTTTTGCTTGTTCAAGCAGCTGCACCAACAGTTCTAAACTTCTAACCGTTTTTGTTGTTACTTGTTAGTCCACACCAACCAATGTAGCTTATGCTTCTGTGATTGATGCTACACTGTCAATTTGTAAAGGTGTTGGGTGATAATCAGAATGTACTGCAGTCCGGTATTTGTATGCATTTGGTTGTAACTTGGCCTTTTTGAAATCGGACTCCTTCCCCCTAATTTTCTAAAAGCTTGCAGTCTTGTACACTAATTTGAACTCATTGTTCAACATGTTAATAATAGTTTCAGCATTTGCGTTGGAACCACAAATCGTGCTGTGTTTCTGTCTCCTGTTTCTTTAAACAGTTCTTTTTTATATGCTTCTGTTTGTTTTGATAGCATAATGAAACATGGTGTTCTTTTTTAATTTGTAGTTCGGGGTACAGATGTTAGTCGCAGAGGTGCTCAGAGTTGGAGCTCACATCTCTAGGTTTTCTCGACATACATGCAAAGTATATAATCCTAGTGTTTTACATGTGACATGCTTTTGTGTTGTATAGCAGAATACATATTCTTGCCTTAACTGAGTTTGTGGATTGTACTTTGCTGAACAAGCTGTGGTACAAACTTCCTGCATACTTCATTTCCGAAAAGGACCCCTTACTGCATGCTTATTCTGTTGATACTTTCTGACTTGTGAGCATTCTCCTGTACCTTTTTTTAATTAAAAAATTGTAAGTAGAGTTTTTAAAAACGTTACCGCTTATGTATACAGTTGCTTCTATTAAACACTGTGAAAATACTGGGACCTTTGTAGGTTAATTTATCTGCGCACGGTTGCTTGTACTATTGAACAATGGGAAATCTTGAGTCCTTTGTTGTTTCGATTCTGATTACATTGCTGTGTAATTTGTTTTTTGATGTTTAATCAAATTGCTTGCTTACATAATGCTCGCTCAAATTCAGGTTGTAAGATTTTCCAGCATTGGTGATTCATGCACTTCTTGGTTTAGAAAACCTCAAGTTCTGGACCTGATCAGCAAAACAAGTTCTTACCACTTTAGTCAGTCCAGACTCATGGCAATGGCTGCAGCTCCAGCCAATGGTGATTCAGAGAGTGGTCCTCAGAGGAACTATCAGGTTGTTGTGGCTGCCACTCAGGACTTGGGCATTGGGAAGGATGGGGTTTTGCCATGGAAGCTTCCTGGTGATCTTAAATTCTTCAAAAAGCTTACACTAACTACCTCTGACCCTGCCAAGAAGAAGGCAGTTATAATGGGAAGGAAAACATGGGAGAGCATTCCAGTTAAGTCAACGCCATTGCCTGGTCGGTTGAACGTCATACTTACTCGATCTGGTAGTTTTGATTTTGCAACAGCAGAGAATGTTGTTATCTGTGGAAGTATGAAGTCTGCCTTAGAACTGCTAGCATCAACTCCATATTGCTTATCGATTGAGAAAGTTTTGTTATAGGAGGTGGGCAGGTACAGAGGTGAGTTCTTATCTTTTGAAACAAAAGATTGTACTTGCACTCTGTTGCCGTGGTAACTGTGTTGCAATTCCATTCATCATTCTGCAATGTTTTTATCATCGTATGTAGGGAAAATCTTAATGGACCTGCATGTGAGGCCATCCATCTAACTGACATTCAGTCGAGCATTGAGTGTGACACTTTCATCCCTCCAATTGACTTCTCGGTGTTTCAGCCATGGTATTCATCTTTCCCTGTGGTAGAGAATGACATCAGGCATTCTTTTGTGACTTTTGTTCGTGTTAGAAAATCGGTGGTAGAAACCCATGACTCAAATGGCAACAAATCAATTGAGGTTAATACCAAGAATGACAAGTTTGAAACAGAGAATCTCTTTTCTCCACAAGATGATATTTGACTGCCATGAGGAGTATCAGTATCTCAATCTTGTTGAAGACATTATAAGGTATGGTGCTCAGAAAAATGACAGGACAGGAACTGGAACATTGTCAAAATTTGGGTGTCAGGTATTTCTCCTTAACTTTGAATATTCATTTTTATCAACCAGTAAAATAATTTTGTTTTTCGTTTTCTTATTAGATGCGGTTCAACTTGAGGAAAAATTTCCCATTGCTGACAACAAAGGTATGCGACTATATTGTTGTTCTTTCAGATCTAGTCCTGAGTCAGCATTTGCAAGTAGAAATGTGCGAAAACTTCTTTAGTTTTTAATGATTCGTGACTTATGAAGCATGGGTAAATCAGTGTGTAACTGTGTATAAAATTGTGTTTCTTTAATGCTTTGTGCTTGTTACTTTTGGGATAAATGTTTACCAAGTTTGGACTGTACCTTTTTATTTTCTTTTTTTTACAAGTATTGACAATCAAGTTGATGCCAGTTTAGTTTTCTTCTTTTATGATTCCACTTACGCCCTTTTCCAAGATTTGACTGAGGTTCAGAATTGTCATTTTATTGAGTCATCTACTATAGTTTAATTATTATTTATATGAGATAGCTATAGCCTTAAACTTATGTTATGAAGATAGGTGACTATGAGTGTTAATAAAACTCCTTTTTTTTGAGGGGGTGTTAATAGAACTCTTGTGCTCATCATTTATTGTTATTTACAAGCCACGCATGACAACATAAGTGGATTCGGTGCAGCATTCTGTTAAATCCTTCTATCATTTTATAACTCCTTTTTATCATAACTGACTACCTATAAACACTCCCCTCAACATGTGATAGAGAGCCTTAAGGCCACCACCAGTTGTTAAACGTCAGGATTCTAAGTCCAAAAGAAAAGAGTTTGAGTAACTTTGTTATCATATTTAGGTACTTTTGATGACTAATGCAATAACATGTGCTCTTTAACAGAGGGTATTTTGGCGTGGTGTTGTTGAAGAACTCCTGTGGTTCATCAGTGGCTCAACGAATTCAAAGGTGCACATGGTTAAATCATTTTAGGGAATCTAGTGCTACCTTTAGCCAAATTTATCCAATCTTTTGACTTAATGTAGGTATTTATGCCTAAATATATACCCACAGCCAACATGCCATGATGCTTATGACAGTTTGTTGAATTTTACCAAATGTACTAATCCTTTTGTGCAACTTATGTCTACAACAACAAACAACAACAACAACATAGCCTTTTGTCCCAAGTAAGTTGGGGTAGGCTAGAGATGAAACCCAAAAGAGACCAGGAAACAAAGAACACATAGAGGGTACAAGAAAAAAGGATTACGGTTCAGGCACGTTAATTGCTAGTCTCCAAGCGCTCCTATCCATAGCTAAATCCTCAGGGATATTCCACTCCTTAAGGTCTCTCTTAACCGACTCGTTCCAAGTCAGTTTAGGTCGACCTCTACCGTTCTTTACATTATCGATCCGCTTTAGAACCCCACTACGCACCGGCGCCTCAGGTGGCCTCTGTTGGACATGGCCAAACCATCTCAGCCGGTGTTGAATCAATTTCTCCTCAATTGGTGCCACCCCAACCCTATCCCGAATATCGTCGTTCCGGACTCTATCCCTCCTTGTGTGCCCACAACACCATCGCAACATACACATCTCTGCTACACTCAATTGCTGGATATGTCGCCTTTTTGTAGGCCAACATTCAGAACCGTATAGCATCGCCGGACGAATCTCTGTCCTATAAAACTTACCTTTTAACTTCTGAGGCACCCTTTTGTCACAGAAGACGCCTGAAGCTTGACGCCATTTCAACCAACCGGCTAAGATTCTATGCCTAACATCTTCATCGATGTCGCCATCCTTTTGTAGCATCGATCCTAAATACCGAAAAGTATCCTTCTTGGCCACCACTTGCCCATCGAGACTAACGTCTCCCTCCTCATTCCTAGTCGCGCTGAAGTCGCACCTCATGTACTCGGTCTTTGTCCTACTAAGTCTAAACTCTTTCGACTCTAACGTGTGCCTCCATAGTTCTAACTTCCTATTAACCCCTGCCCTTGTCTCGTCAACTAGCACCACATCATCAGCAAAGAGCATACACCAAGGGATATCACCTTGTATGTCCCTTGTGACCTCATCCATCACCAAAGCAAATAAATAAGGGCTCAATGCTGACTCTTGATGTAGCCCTATTTTAATTGGAAAGTCACTGGTGTCGCCATCACATGTTCGGACACACGTCACCACATCCCTGTACATATCCTTGATGAGGGTGATGTACTTAGTTGGGAATTTGTGCTTTTCCAAGGCCGACCACATGACATTTCTCGGTACTTTGTCATATGCCTTCTCGAGGTCAATAAAGACCATGTGCAAGTCCTTCTTCTGCTCCCTATATCTCTCCATCAACTGGCGTAATAAGAAAATTGCCTCTATGGTTGACCTACCAGGCATAAACCCAAATTGGTTTTGGGTCACACTTGTCATTCTTCTTAGGCGATGCTCGATAACCCTCTCCCAGAGCTTCATCGTATGGCTCATCAACTTAATCCCACGGTAATTAGTACAACTTTGAACATCTCCCTTGTTCTTGAAGATCGGTATTAATATACTTCTCCTCCATTCTTCAGGCATCTTGTTTGACCAAAAAATGAGGTTAAAAAGCTTAGTTAACCATATATCGCTCTGGCACCTAGGCATCCCCACACTTCAATGGGGATACCATCAGGGCTCATCGCCTTACCTTCCTTCATCCTCTTCAAAGCCTCCTCGATCTCTGCCTCCTGAATTCTCCTCACGAAGCGTCTGTTGGTATTGTCATATGAGTCATCCAACTCCAAGGTAGGACCCTCATCATTCTCCCCATTAAACAACTTGTCAAAGTACTTTCTCCATCTGTCCTTGATCTTCTCATCCCTCACCAAAAGTCGATCTGTCCCATCCTTGATGCATTTGATTTGGTTGATGTCCCTCGTCTTCCTCTCGCAGATCCTAGCCATTCTATAAATGTCCTTCTCCCCTTCCTTCGTGCCTAGCCGCTGGTAAAGGTCATCATACGCCTGACCTTTTGCTACACTCACCGCTCGTTTTGCAGCCCTCTTCGCTATTTTATAGCCCTCACTGTTGGCCGCACTCTTGTCATGGTGGAGGCGCTTGAACCACTCCTTCTCCCTAATAGCCCTTTGCACCTCGTCATTCCACCACCACGTGTCTTTCGCTTCCCGTTTGCCTCCCCTACTCACTCCAAACACATCTGAAGCCACCTTCCGAACACATGTCGCCGAACTTATGTCTAGGTACAACCAAATACAATGCTGTGTTGATACATGCACTTTTATAGAGTTTTGTTTCATTTTTTTCCTTTAAATAACAGAAACAAGGCTGTTTAGTTTTTCTAACTTTGCATGAAATAATTCCTGGTACTTTCATCTCTTATTCCTTTTGCAACCTTGCCTGAATACTAATTTGATCACCAAATGCCTTCTCTTCTCCATTTGTCTTGTTTCACATCATATTACTGCATCCTAACCCATTAATAGTGACAAGCTGTTCATTTTTTGTGTACTATGTTTCTTATTGTATTAATTTGATACGACAAGAGTAGACATGGAAGAGAGCAATGTTGCATTAGGAAGAAATTGTGTATCTAGTGTTGCTAACATGGATGAGTAAAAAACAACTAGTAATTGTAACATGTCATATATCATTTCTGTTCGGTTCAGTATGTTAACCTTTTTGGTGGTTGGGGTGGAAGCCCTTACTAATATTACTTAGCCCCTTTGAATTGTGCGCATCTTTCCCCAAAATTCTTAGTGAATTAAATTGTTTCTTGAAAGTTCTTGGTTTCTAAACTTGTTCTTCAATTATAGGTTCTGCAAGAGAAAGGTATTCATATCTGGGATGGCAATGCTTCAAGAGAGTATCTTGACAGGTACATCTTATAGGCTGCAAATAATTTATATTCCGGTTCTTGATGCCTAATCCACCTGCCATCTTTTCTAGTGTTGGTTTGGCACACAGGGAGGAAGGCGATCTAGGTCCAGTTTATGGATTTCAATGGCGACACTTTGGTGCTGAGTAATCTTACATCCCCCTCCTCTCCTTCTCTTGTTCTCTGCTCTTTTGATCTGTGTCATCTTTCTTATAAAAATTAATTATTTGACAGATACACAGACATGCATGCTAACTATACTGGAAAAGGTTTTGATCAGCTAATGGATGTGATTGACAAGATCAAGAACAATCCTGATGATTGTCGAATAATTTTGTCAGCATGGAATCCTTCAGATCTTAAGAAAATGGCTCTTCCTCCTTGCCACATGTTTGCACAAGTTAGTGTGATTTGCCTGCTTGATTTAAGTTTATTTTTTTTTCTATTGGTTCTGTTTTGACTTGTCCATGATGTGCACACCTGTAATAGTCCACTGCAAGTTGAAAATTAGTTTGTACTTTAAATTATAGTAGATTGGCAAACATAAACTGTGTCTTGATAATACGTTTGTAAGAATCAGAGCATATTACTTGCATATTTGTTTGTGATAGCTTTGCCAACTAACAACATTTGCATTGAACCTCTTACAACATCATCCAGTTTTATGTGGACAATGGGGAGCTATCCTGCCAGATGTATCAACGCTCTGCAGACATGGGCCTTGGTGTTCCATTCAACATTGCATCATATTCTCTTCTCACGTGCATGATTGCTCAAGTTTGTGGTATGTTCTTGTATGCCTTAATCGTAACATTTCAACTAAGTTTGTTGTCCGCCTTAGTACATACCTTCTTGGTCGTCTGCCGTACTGCATAACAATATTCTAGTTTAGATTAGTTTAATTGGATGCATTTATCGTACACTTTGATTTCCCCTTTTACTTGTAGCAACAACACACTGTCTGGTCTATATTCTAGATGTTTTTGTAACAAGTTCTGAATAATTTATATGATGCAAGGATTTGTGACGCCATCCTGTATATTTTCCTCTCCTTTCTTTTATGCATTTTTATTTTTTGCGAAACCCATGCCTTTTGTATCTAACTGATAGAAGCTAGAGTAGGCTGTGATGCCATCCTGTAGTGTATATTGTCCTCTTCTTCTTTTTGATGTCTTTTGTGTCACTGATAGAAGCCAGAGTAGGTGGGTTTGTAACTCTAACCTGTTGTCTTAATGCTTGAAGATCTTTCTCCTGGAGATTTTGTCCATGTCATAGGGGATGCTCATGTCTACAGAACTCATGTTCGAGCTCTGGAGGAGCAAATTCAGAAGATGCCTAAACCATTTCCAGTGAGCCATTCCTAACAGAACTATTTTATTGAAAAGATGAAATCTGCTTGTTCAAACATATGTATCTGCTAAGCTCTATATGGGTGTTATATGCAGATTTTAAAGATGAATCCTTCAAAGAAGGATATAGATTCTTTTGTGGCATCAGACTTCAAGCTGGTTGGCTATGATCCTCACCAGAAGATAGAGATGAAAATGGCAGTATAGTGGTAATATTCTGTCATTTCTACTGATGGATTATCATTTTCTTGTCATTACAAGTTTGCTTGGTCGCTGGCACGACACAAGTTGTGGAGGCTTTTTTTTTTTTGGGAAATCTTACGCATGCTGCAAGAAGACCAATTCTGCAACTTAAATGGTTAGCAGGTGGCTTGACTGGTGCCAATTTTGGTAGTTTGTTGCATGCAGTTCAGTCAATTGGCTAGGAGGAATAATAGGAAAAATGGGGAGTGATTGTATGGAGTGGATTAGTCTTGATGGCTATTTACATGTTCAGTCAATTGATTTGTTGCATGCAGTTCAGTCAATCGGCTAGGAGGAATAATAGGAAAGATGGGGACATTGGGGAGTGATGGTAGGTGGTGGATTAGCCTAGATGGCTATTTACTTGTAACCCGCATAGGCTTAGTGGTGAAGCAAGAAGTGAGTTATTATGATCAAAGCCTCCTAGGGAGGGAGATCAGGCTCACAACCTTGCCATTGTTCAACGTCTAGCCAGATTTGCCAATCATCCAGCCAGATCATCTGTCCAAAATGTGCTGGTGAAGACCGGGTCATCGACCACGTTTGGCTCCAGACATCCCTTGCTCCATCGACATTGTTTTACTGCTCCTTCATCCCTGATGACCCTGAATATTATAGAGTTTGGCCTGGAACCGTGCACTGGTCCTTTCACCCATTTGCCACTGCAGAGTTCTGGAACTAAATGCATACATGCTCTAGTAAAAGTTTTTTGTTGTAGCTGCATTGCTTTACCATGATTCATGTTTCGCTCTTTCAACTTTTGCAGGTGCTCAGCTCAGCTAGAACCCCAGCCTTTTTATATATATATATATATACGTCTAAAAATTTACTGTGATAATTACTTTTTATTAAGGAAGCTTTTGTGAAATTCTCAAGGCATTACACCAAGATTCAAGATGATATAAAGCCTTGAAAAAGTACTTCCGGCCTCACAAGTTCGTGGATAAGTTTGGCCCCCACAACCAATCAAAATTTTAAGAGGGGAAACCAATATAAGCAATTTAATTAGTTATGCAAGTCTCAAATTTATCCATAGAATTTAAATATTTGTGTCCTTGCAATTGTTTGTTTAATGACAAGTAACGTGTAGAAATATATATAATTTTCAAAAGAACAAAGTTATATCTTATATGAAAGTATTATACCATTGAATAAAATATATAACCAAAAGTGACCCTAATCTTCATCCAAACTACTCATATATGTCATTATGAAAAGTAATATGAAACATCTTCCTAACTATGCATCTAATCACACACCTCCACTCCATTATTATTACAAATAAGATTCCTGAACCTAAATATTGCGTAACATGTATCATTATAAAGAAATCTAAAAATAGTTCTGTATACACTTTTTCCATAGAAAAAGCAAAGTTACATATAATAAATAACCCCTAAAATTTGAATCTAAATCATGCATCTTTATTCAAGCAGCGGAGCCACACAACACGATTGCTTTCTTTATACGAGTATATCATATAAAATGCTTAATCAAGTATGGATACTGTAGTTGGAGCTATGACAAATAAGCCATAAGATGATTCTGTATCATATAGAAAAACTCTAAACTATAATAACACGAATAAAAATACTCTATTATAGTAGTTAACACAATTAATAGTGTAGTAGTATCAGCATCAACATTTTGTTCCTTGGATCTAAGACAACACCAAATATAAATTTCCTTTCAAAACATACACCAACTGTATTTTAGTTTACTAAAAAAATAGCATTTTTCATTTTGCATTCCAAAATGCATCTAAACACACCCCAAGTATAATTTCCTTTGAGAAAAACACACACCAAATGTATTTCTTTTTTAAGAAATGGGGAAACAAAACAAAACCCCTCAACTCAAAACCCTACACTCTCCATGGCCTGATTCCCTCCCCCTCGCCGCCGCCGGAGGGAGGCGGTCAAACGATGCTATCCCTCCCCCTACGCCGCCGCCACCTCCTCCTCCGCCTCTGCGCTCGCCGGAACCCTACCTTTCTGCGCCTCTCCCTCGCCGCCTCCGCCGCGGCCCTCTCCACCGCCCCTACGGTCACCTCCGCCGCCGGCGCCGCCACTCCCATTTCCGACCGCCTGCGCGTCCTCCGCTCCCTCAACGCCGTCGCCCCTGACCACCTCCTCTCCCACCCGCTCCCCTCATCCGCCCACATCTGCCTCGCCGCCCACCTCGCCGCCCGCGCCCGCCTCTTCGCGCACTCCCGCCGCCTCCTTTCCCGCCTGCTCGGTGCCGGCCACCGGCCCCACCTCGCCGCCTCCCTCGTCGACCTCCTCCACCGCGCGGCCCTCGCGCTGGGGCCCCGCCGCAGCGCGCTGCCGTCCGTCGTCGACACCCTCCTCTCCCTGCTCGCCGACCACGGCCTCCTCGACGACGCCGTCCGCGCCTTTGCCCGCGTCCGGCAGCTGCGGGTGCCCCCGAACACCCGTACCTGCAACCACATTCTCCTGCGCCTCGCCCGCAACCGCCAGGGCGGGCTCGTCAGGCGGCTCTTCGACCTGCTGCCCGCGCCCAACGTGTTCACGTTCAATATCGTGATTGATTTTCTGTGCAAGGAGGGAGAGATTGCGGAAGCGAGGGCTCTGTTCGTGAGGATGAAGACGACGGGCTGCTCCCCGGACATTGTCACCTACAATTCTTTGATTGACGGGTACGGCAAGTGCGGGGAGCTGGATGAGGTGGAGTGGTTGGTGTCAGAGATGAGGAAGTCTGGATGTGCGGCTGATGTTGTGACGTACAATGCATTGATCAATTGCTTTTCCAAATTTGGGAGGATGGAGAAGGCATACAGCTACTTTGGGGAGATGAAGAGGCAGGGAGTGATGGCAAATGTGGTTACATTCAGCACTTTTGTCGATGCATTTTGCAAAGAAGGGTTGGTCCGGGAGGCAATGAAGCTGTTTGCACAGATGAGAGTAAGGGGGATGATGCCAAATGAGATCACTTATACTTCATTGGTCGATGGCACTTGCAAGGCAGGGAGGCTAGATGACGCCATTGTATTGCTTGATGAAATGGTGCATCAGGGGTTGGTCCCAAATGTGGTGACACACACTGTTATAGTCGATGGCCTTTGCAAAGAGGGTAAGGTTGCTGAAGCAGATAATGTTCTGAGTCTGATGGATAGAGCTGGAGTTAAAGCCAATGAGTTGCTCTACACTACACTTATGCATGGGCACTTCATGAATAACAACAGTGATAGGGCTCTGGATTTGTTGAATCAGATGAAGAATAAAGGAATGGAACTGGATGTCTCTCTCTATGGCACTCTCATTTGGGGTCTCTGTAAAGTTCAAAAGGTGGATGAAGCTAAGAGTCTGTTACTTAAAATGGATGGGTGTGGTTTGAGACCTAATAATGTCATTTATACGACAATAATGGATGCCTTCTTTAAAGCAGGAAAAGAGTCGGAGGCCGTTGCTTTATTCCACAAGATTCTGGATTCTGGGTTCCAACCTAATGTTGTTACTTATTGTGCATTAATTGATGGGTTGTGCAGAGCAGGATCAATCTCCGAGGCCGTCTCCCATTTTAATAAAATGAGAGAGTTGGGCCTGGATCCAAATGTACAAACTTACACTGCCTTAATTGATGGTTTTTGCAAGATTGGTTCCTTGAGTAAGGCTGTGCACTTGATGAATGAAATGGTTGACAGGGGCATGTCTCTTGACAAAGTTGTGTACACATCTCTTATTGATGGGTACATGAAGCAGGGAAATATACAGGATGCCTTTGGACTCAAGGCCAAGATGATCGAAAGTGGTTTGCAACTTGATCTCTATTGCTACACTTGTTTTATCTCAGGCTTCTGTAATTTGAATATGATGCAAGAAGCTAGAGGAGTTCTTTCAGAAATGATTGGGACTGGCATTACTCCTGATAAGACAGTTTATAACTGTCTGATAAGAAAATACCAGAAATTGGGGAACATGGAGGAAGTGTCAAGTCTTCAGATTGAGATAGAAAGTGTTTTAAGCTCTTGCACAGAAGATGATAATGCTTCTGGTTCTGGTTGTGAAACCTGAGCTTGCGGTTGTACAAGGTATAAAGGGCCAGTTTTTCTTTTCTTTTCATATATCAACATTTTGGCAATTGAACTATACATAACACAACTAAGGGATTGTTCTTGCAGCGCAGCAGCATGTCACTGTGTGGACTGTGGTTCAGTACATTTCTGATACTTCTATCTCAATCAAGTTGCTCAACAATCTTCAATAGATGCCACACTTAAAAAGGAAGGGTAAATGTTCCCATTAGCTTGGACCTTTGGATACAGACCCAGCAAACAAATGAGGGGATTTCGCTGGGTCCAAGAATGTTGAGTTTGAAGTGTTTCTGTGGTAAGATCAACTGAACAACGAATAACTCACTCTGATAATGTTGCAACAATCTTTCTAAATTGCTTACTTTTGGTGGGCTTTGCACAATCAAACATAATGACTTGGCTTCTTGTATTTTTTTTTTAGTATCACGTACCTAGGTAAAAAGAAATCTGTTTACTAGCACTGTTGTCATCTTTACTTTTGATACGGCTTCTGAATCATTCTCCATGATAATCAGACAAGCCATTTGTATATTCTTAAACAATGCAGGAGAGCTGCATGCCATTTCTACGAAGGACAAGGCATTTGTATTTGATCCAGGTTAATACCATTTACCATACTTCCACTGATACTGATGCCGATACCAGATGATCAGGTGTGTAAAGCTTATAAGTCATGCATACTTGTCCTAAATCATCTTATTATTTATTTACATTACACTCACTATAAGTAACTGGTTTATTGGCGCTAAGCATTTTGGACCATTCACTTCACTGTTTGAAAGATTTGCATCATTATTGGCATTAGAAGCGTAGTGGATTTTTGTTATGATGAATTAGACTGTGAATGAACAGAAGTCATGTAAGAAAACCTAGATTGTTTGTCAGGTAGTATGATGGGTTAGAAATCATTGCATCAGCCATCATAACTCATAAGTCAAGTCTTGTAAAAGATAATAATGGGGACATCCCACTAAAATCGTAGGATTATGTTATAATTGATCAAGTCATCTTATAATGGTTGCTCAATCCAAACACCCTAGTTATTTTCTTTATTTTGGATGATCCTTTATAAATCCAGTCATGGAGAAACAAGCAAATAACATTTGTCCATTATTCCTTCATAATTCTTTTTCCGCCTTACTAATTAGCACCTGTTATATTCCTTAAGTTTTTCAATGGTCCATCTTACTGGAGAACTCAAATGTTTTTTGCAGCTATGGGAATTCACTGGTGTAATTTTGATCCAGCAACATATGGCGTAGCTAATTGGTTGAATTCAGTTTTCCTATGGTCTTGTGAGAAACTTAATTGTCATTTGGTCCAATCAAAAGTGCTTTGCACTCCTGATCTCCTGTCAAATGTTCATCCTTCCATGATTGAGAATTTGAGATCCATTGTTCCTAATTGAACTGAGGGGGATACAGCATCAGGAACAGCACAGAGCTAGAAGATGATTTGCTGTGTTCTTCTGCAATCTGTTAATCAACAATCATGGAATATTGTCAAGAGCGCGCATACATGTGATGCTCAAAAGAAATCAGTGCTTGTAGCGCCTTTCTATGAGATTACAAGGTTTTCCTGGTAGTATGTACTTTATACAGAAATATATTGGCTCAGTCAGATCTGTGCAAGCAAAGACTGATTATGAACTAGGACAGGAATCAGGATGCTTGCAAGTTCACTTACATACACTTATTTCTGGTTTGGTACGGCACAGGTGAACATGTGCATCCTAACATTGCACAGTCTGCAATGTATTGCCATATGTTGTTTGTACCAAGATTCTTCAAAGTGCTACAAATGGTACTATTACATTGATCAAAATGGTGAAGGTTGAGTAATGCACTTGCAGAGTGTTAGAGTATGAGAATATTAGGCCCATGAGGTCCATGTAATAGCAACTATATAGCCCTAAGTAATCAAATTATTTTTACCTGCTATCATGGTATCAGCAGCCTAGGTCCTCCTGCCGCCGCCCCTGCCCGCCCCGCCCGGCGGCGCGACCCTCCCCGGCGGCGAGCAGGCTCTTGATTTGCAACCCGCCCCCGCCCCCCCCCCCGCCCCCCCGCGCGGGGGACACCGAGGCCGGGCCGCCCGCCGATGAGGACCAGGCGGCCGGTGAGGACCAGGCGGCCGGTGTACTGATTTGCACCCCCAGCGCGGCCCGCCGAGCCTCGCCGGACACGCGATGGCCGGCCGGCCCCCTCCCCCGTCCGGGCCTTCATACTTCGACGTCTTCCCTCCTCTGCCTAACTCCTCGTGGGTGCGCGTGGCGCGCGGCCCCCCTCCAGCCGCCGCCGCCCCTTCTCCGGTCGCCGGCGCGGGCGGCCCCGGCAGCGGCCCTCCCCCCGGCGCGTCTTGTCCCGCCGTCCTCGCCCTCCTCCTCGTGGCGGACGCCGGTGGCCTGGGCGCGGCAGGCCAGCGCAGCCAAGGCCCAGCCGGCCAAGGCGCCGGCGGCCAGGGCGCGGCCGGCCACGAAGGGCAGGACGGGGACGCCGCCGTCGACCCTGCAGCGCCTCCACCGGCGGCCGTCCTCCGGCGGGCGTTGGCTCCCCGAGCACCATCTCCGTCCTTTCCGCCGCCCTCGCTGCTGCCCGGGCTGAGTACGCGGCGGGGCAGGCTCGTCTGCGGGAGGTCGCCCTCACTTGGGAGCGCGAGCGCGATGCGGCCGCTGCCTTGGCTCAGTAGATCGCCGACGCGGAGCAGCTCATCACCCGTCCTGCTTCCCACGACAGCGAAGCCACTTCCTCCGGCTCGGCGGGTCACCGCGTGTCCACCACTGTGGTCCTCTGGCACGACCCGGCCGACCCACTCGTGGCCCAGCTTCACTACCAGGCCGGGGGTGTCCAGAACATCCGGCTCCTGGTTTCGGTTGTCCTCGAGCCGGAGTGGCCCTCCTACGCCCGCTGGCGGGACCTGGTCCTCCTCACCCTCCACCGCTACGCCCTCGACGACCACGTCCTCCTCGACGCCGTGGGTGCGGCCCCGACCGCCTCGTGGCTGCGCCTCGACAACATCATTCTCTCTTGGATTCTGGGGACGATCTCCCTGGACCTCCACGACCTCGTCCGCAACACTCCGAACGCTCGTGGGGCCTGGTTGGCGCTCGAGGGCCAGTTTTTGGGCAACGCCGAGGCCAGGGCTCTGCGTCTCGATGCGAGTTTTCGGACCTTCGTCCAGGGCGACCTCTCCATCTGTGACTTCTGCCGCAAGATGAAGGGTATGGCGGACTCTCTCGGCGACCCGGGTGGCCCGTGGAGGACCGTATCCTGGTCCTCAACGTCCTCTGCGGGCTCAGTGACCGCTACGCTCACCTCCGGACGTGGATCACTCGCCAGCGACCCTTCCCCACCTTCCTGCAGGTCCGTGACGACCTTGTCATGGAGGAGCTCCAGCAGGGAGTTCAGGCCGTGGTGGTCTCCGCGCCGGGGTCCTCGTCTTCCTCGACGGCACTCGCCGCTACGTCCCCGTCGCGTCCGTCTACTCCGTCGCCGTCGTCTCTTCTTGGTCCTCCTCCTCCCGGGCCGAGCGGGGGTGGGGGGCCGTGGTGGTGGTGGCCGCCGTCGCCGCGGAGAAGGCCGTGGCGGTGGTGGCCGTGGGCGCACACCGGCACCGACATCTCCACGGGGTGCACCCTGGCCCACCATCCACAATCTGTGGTCCAGGCGCATCTCCATGTGGCCCTTCCAGGCTCCCGGTGGCGAGCCTCGCCCGCTGGCGGCCATGTTCGCTGGTGCTCCTCCGGGGTTCCACTCAGCGACCCCATGGGCAACACCCCCCAGCGCCTACTCTATGTCCACGCGGGCTCCACCTCCCAGCGACTCGCCCGAGTCAGTTGGTTGGGACCCGGCGGCCTTGGCCACCTCCTACAGCACCGTGGCCCTGACACCTCCTGTTGGGCCAGAGTGGGTCGCTGACTCTGGAACTACTTACCACTCCCAACCCCGGTATACTCTCTTTTGTTCGCCCTCCTTCTTCCTCTCTTCCTTCGTCCATCATGGTCGCCAATGGGTCGTGTCTTCCTGTCACGTCCGTGGGTGCCGCCAGCGCTCATGGCTCGTTTCGTCTTCCTGATATTCTTGTTGCTCCTTCTATGGTCCACAACCTCCTTTCTATTCGTCGTACCACTGACAATTCCTGTTCTTTTGAGTTTGACTCTCTTGGTCTTACTGTGAAGGATTTGGCTACCCGGCGTCCTCTGCTCCGATGTGACAGCTCGGGACCCCTCTACACCCTTCGGTTTCCGGCATCTTCTTCCCCTTCTTCGCCGGCCTTTTTGTCAGCTGCTTTCACCGTGACGTCTTCCTCCACTACCTGGCACCACCGTCTCGGCCATCCTGGTCGTGATTCTCTGATGCAGCTTAGTCATAGCTCCGACATTCGTTGTACTCGAGCTCACGATGAGCACTTGTGTCATGCGTGCCAGCTGGGCTGCCATGTTCGTCTTCCTTTTTACCCTTCTTCTTCACATGCGGCTCATGTTTTTGACCTTGTACATTGCGACCTATGGACATCTCCTGTCATGAGTATTTCTGGGTATAAATACTATTTGGTGTTGGTTGATGATTTCTCTCATTATTCGTGGACTTTTTCCTTGCGTGCAAAGTCTGAGGCTTTTTCCACTATTCTCCATTTTTTTGCCTGGGTGTCTACTCAATTCGGCCTTACCATCAAGGCCGTCTAGTGTGACAATGGTCGTGAGTTCGATAACTCGGCCTCCCGTGCCTTCTTCCTCTCTCACGGTGTCTAGTTGCGTATGTCTTGCCCTTATACCTCCTCCCAGAATGGTAAGGCTGAGCCCATGATTTGCACCACGAACAACATCATGCGCACCCTTCTGCTCCAGACGTCCCTCCCTGCTCGCTTCTGGGCAGAGAGTCTTCACACCTCTACCTACCTCCTTAACCGTCTTCCTTCCGCTGCATGCCCAGCTCCTACACCGCACCACGCTCTCTTCGGTACCCCTCCTCGGTATGACCACCTTCGTGTCTTCGGGTGTGCGTGTTACCCTAACACCACTGCCACCACCCTCATAAGCTGGCTCCCCGATCGACACTGTGTGTTTTTCTCGGGTATTCCCCAGATCATAAGGGTTACCGATGCTATGACCTCACGTCTCGTCGGGTCCTCATCTCTCGCCATGTGGTGTTTGATGTGTCTGTCTTTCCCTTCTCACCACTACCACACCACCTTCCACTCCTACCCCTGACCTCGTCTTTCTGTTTCTCACTGACACGATGGTCCAGCCACCTTTCCCGTTTTCCCCTGCAGGTATGCTCCACCGTGCTCTTCGTCGGGCCCGTGCCCTGCTTGCCGTACACCAGTGCTGCTCCTGACCCTGTGCCCTGCCCGGGTCCGGTAGCACCACCCTCCGGTGTGGCCCCTGCTCCTCCGCCTGAAACGGGGCCGGGGACGTCGGTTCCTGCACCACCGGCGAGGTTTGCCCAGCCGGTGCTTGTCTACCAGCGCCGTGCGCGGGCGGACCCGACGCCTGCTGCTCCCGGCCCTGTGCCCTGCACGGGTCTGGTTGCGTCGCCCTCCAGTGCGGCCCCTGCTCCTCCGCCTAACACGGAGTCGGGGACGTCGGTTCCTGCACCCCCGGTGCGGTTCACCCAGCCGGTGCTTGTCTACAAACGCCGTGCGCGGGCGGACCCGGCGCCTCCGTCACCACCGGTGCTCCCTTCCCCGCCGGCGATGCTCCACCACAGTCGCCGCCTCCGGCAGCCCGTGTCGTGCCGCCAGTGTACCACCCACCGCTCCTTCATCACCACCCGCGGCACGTTCACCCTATGGTGACACGGCACGCGGCGAGTACCCTGTGGTCCCGGGCTCTTGCGGCGATGTCCGGCGACACGCAGGTCTCTCCTGTACCCTCTTCCGTTCGCGACGCCTTGTCGGACCCTCACTAGCGCCGCGCGATGGAAGAGGAGTACGCGACTCTCCTCGCCAACCAGACATGGGATTTGGTGTCCCGTCCGCCTGGCTCCAATGTTGTCACCGGCAAGTGGATCTGGACGCACAAGCGGTGGGCTGATGGTACCCTTGAGAGGTACAAGGCTCACTGGGTTCTCCGGGGTTTCACTCAGCGCCCTGGTGTCGACTATGATGAGACTTTCAGCCCGGTGGTGAAGCCGGCCACCGTCCGCACAGTACTCTCACTGGCTCTCGCTCGTTCTTGGCCTGTGCATCAGCTGGACGTCAAGAATGCTTTTCTGCACGGGACCCTCAATGAGACAGTTTACTGCAGCCAGCAAGCGGGGTTCGTTGACCCTTCTCGTCCTGACATGGTCTGTCGGCTCAACAGATCTCTCTACGGCCTCAAGCAAGCCCCACGGGCGTGGCACTCTCGGTTTGCTGCTTTTTTGGTGACACTAGGCTTTGTGGAGGCCAAGTTAGATACGTCTTTGTTTATCTATCACAGTGGAACTGAGACTGCCTATCTGCTGCTATATGTTGATGACATTGTCCTCACAGCCTCCAGTTCGTCACTACTCAGCCGCATCATCAGCTCTCTTCAGCAGGAGTTTCCTGTGAAGGATCTTGGGGTGCTCCACCACTTTCTCGGGGTCACTGTTGAGCCTCGTCCCACCAGTCTTCTTCTTCACCAGTGGCAGTACACTCTCGATATCCTGGAGCGAGCTGGGATGACTACCTGCAAGCCCTGCTCCACTCCAGTTGACATAAAGGGCAAGCTGTCAGAGGCCGAGGGCACCCCAGTGGCAGACCCCACGGCATACCGGAGTCTCGCAGGTGCACTTCAGTACCTCACCTTCACCAGACTGGATATCACCTATGCAGTGCAGCAGATTTGCCTTCACATGCATGATCCCCGAGAGCCCTACCTCACTGCCTGCTACCTCCGTGACACTGTCGACTACGGCTTGCTCCTTCACCGGTCTTCTTCCTCAGAGCTCGTCGTCTACACTGACGCTGACTGGGCCGGGTGTCCGGACACTCGGCGCTCCACCTCCAGCTACGCTGTCTTCTTGGGCAGCAACCTAGTGTCCTGGTCGTCCAAGCGTCAGCCGGTGGTCTCCCGCTCCAGTGCCGAGGCGGAGTACCGCGCTGTCGCTAACGGCGTGGCGGAGGTTTCCTGGCTCTGGCAGCTCCTCGCCGAGCTCCACAGCCCTCTCTCCAGGAGCACGCTGGTCTACTGCGAAAACGTCAGCGCTGTGTACCTCTCCACCAACCCTGTTCAGCACCAGAGGACAAAACATGTGGAGATCGACCTTCACTTTGTCCGTGATCGAGTTGCCATCGGCGATGGTCGGGTCTTCCACGTCTCGACCACTTCCTAGTTTGCCGACATCTTCACCAAGGGCCTCCCGTCCTCGGCCTTCACCGAGTTCCGTTCCAGCCTCAATGTCACCGGTGGCTAGTTGTGTCTGTAAGGGGGGCTCGTGTGTGTGCTTCTTTTCATGTTATGTCCAGTCTGTAACTCCGCTGCGCCGGAAGTTCAGACTGCGGGGAGCTGTTAGAGTATGAGAATATTAGGCCCATGAGACTAAGCCCATGTTGACAACAAGACAAACCTACTGGGAAGAATATCATAGAGGCCTCAACTGGTTGGTTTCATCTTGATGTTTGTTACATATGGCCTGCCAACTTGGCAAGGATCATTGCTTCATCTCAACCATCGGGTGAGAAACCACCCAAGTGCCAAACACAAACCTGGATGCATTCATATGTTACTTTCTGTAGGAGCTCTGTTTTTGTTGTTTTCTTTGTTCTTCTGTTTTTGATATAATAAATTGAGTCAAACCGCAACTTTATTATCATGATTCTACACCTTACGGATGCAATCTCATTCTTGCTCAGGAGTACTATACTTCAAGGAAGGGAACACATGGAGATAGTGACATGACAAACAATGGAGCTGATTTTAGCGAAAAATAAGTAGTTTCTTTTGGCGAACAAGGTGGAGCTGATTTTTGCAGGCTGCCATCTTGGTCAGAGAACTGATAGCAGATTGTTTGAACATACACGAGGGATCTGAAAACAGATAGGTCTAGGTGTTTTCAAATCTGTTTTGCACATATATTTGATTTATGATTGGTTTCTATTTACTTCTCACTTACGAGAAAAGTTGCTACTGTGCTGCAACATCTAGGTTTCTTGTCATGTAATTCAGTATCGTTAAAACCATTGAACTTAATAGCGTATCCCTTTGAAGCTGTGAAACGTAACATTGGTGGTTGAAGCCATGTGTATAGAACATGCCATCTTGGTATTTCCTCAACACACGATGTAGGGGGCGATTGGTTGCCCGAATAGGTTTGGGCCAGGATGAAAGCCCCATACAGGCTGGTTTGAGGCATGCCTAAATCGTTCATTTGCTTGTGTTTGGTTGCTAAAAACTATTTAGTACAGGATGACAGTGAGTCTGTTTGGTTGTCCGCATGGACCATTTTGGTGAATGAATTAATACATCATCCCGTGTTTGGTTTGGTTGAATGGAACAAGTTGTGGTCACCCATATATTGGTTTGGTGACCTTACCACCATAGGAACCAGATTTGAAAACATCAAAGGCCATAAACCAAATTTGAAAACAACAAAGGTCACAAACCAAATAATTTGCCTCAGATATATTTGCCATTTCATTACACAAGATCATGAAGGTTCCTGCAAACATGGAACAGTGTGCAACATTCCATAATGTTTCAAAAAAAAACATAGCATTTTGTTAAGGTTAGAAGATAAATAATCAAATTCCAATAACTAGTGGAACAATGAGGAAGACCCTGCCTTCTTCCATAGTTATCCGAAACTATACCCCAAGCATATGCTTCTACAAGCATCCCTACGAATACAACACTTGTTATGAAGCTTTCTTCCTGTGCAGAAAGATCCCACTCAGATTGAACTGATTGCCCAACAAATGACAAAAGCATCATCTCCATTGCTTCAGAGATTTTAGCCATCCCAGAGTATGCAAGCACAAATGCAGCAACTGATGTTCATAGCAATAGGGATCACAAAGTCACAAGGGAAGGGGAAACGAGACCTGCATCACCAAATTGGAGAATAAATTGCATATATTATTAACTTGGGCTGCTCTGCATCGCAAGAAGAAGTAGAGCTTTACAGTAAATTGTGGTTTGGTCATTGGATTGAACAATTCATACATAAAAAAGAGAAAGGGGTAATCGTTGTCCCCATTGAACAATATATACTTTGTTATGATACACCAAATCCTCTAAAACGATCCCCATCGACGAATTTGTCCCCAACAGAAGCAAAATCAATCACCTACACAAGTCTCGCTAATTGACAACAGAAGCAATCCAATCCCCATGCCAAGCCACGCCCACAGCTATGAACTACCTGAGAACACAGGCCCAGCACAAGCAGCCACGGAAGAACGAGAGCAGTCTGTGGAAGGAGTGGGTGAACAGCGGCGCGGATCGGCGTGCTGTGGATCTCGGATTCGGGGTTGGCGTCACGGGGGCTCGTGGCCGGACTTGGACGAGTTCGCGCTCCTCGAGGCCGCCGCGGCGTACCGGCAGCAGCACGGGCGGCTTCCGTCGCCCGACGACCGCGTGGGCGTGGAGGCCGCCTGGTCCGCTGCGCGCCCCCCCCCCCCCAAGACGGAGCGCCGAGGCCAGGCACCGCCGTGTGAGAGACCGCTGCAGGCCAGAGCGGCTCCGCCCTACGCGCCGACCGGCCGGGCCTAGAGGATAGCCATGGCTTCACGGAGCGCCGCGCTCCAAATCCACCCGTAGGTGCTTTAGGAGGTAACCTTATCCTCACCATGCATCTAGGGAGGACGGCGCCATCTCCCGCGCGAGCTGACAGGCGCACCACACCATCCCTGCTCGTCAGCGAAGCTCGCCTCGAGCTTCCCATGTGAGCCGGGATGGAGGGGGCGAAATGAACCACTTCGTGCAGCAAAACAGTGCGAGCAGGGCAACAGGTGGCAACCAATCGCCCCCGTAATTTCTGCCTTCGCCTGCTTTACATGCCAGTACAGCTGCTACCAGACGACTGCTCTGTTGCTTATGAGGCATTGCCCTTTTTTTTCGTGAGCTGGCGACCGTTGGCACTTTGCTATTGTATATGCTGTTTCAGTCTTTTTTTAGGTAATGGAGTAAAGTTCCGGCGCCTCTACCATCTGAGAATGGTATGCAGCTGAGTTAACACAAATCACAGCCCATAGGCTCATACATCCAATTGACGAAATAAATCCAAGCGACGAAATAAAAAGCAATAACTTTTGATTTGGAAACAAGGAGGAACCGTCAAGTCTTAAGAATGAAATGGAAAGCGAAGCTCTTGCATACTGCTTCTGGTTCTGGTTGTGAGACCTGAGCTTGCGGTTGTATACAAGGTATGAAGGGCCACTTTTTCTTTTCTTTTGATAATAGTATCAACATTTTGGCAATTGAACTAGGACAATTAAATATTTGTTCTTACATATCCTCTGAGTTAACAGTGGTGCACACAACATATTGTTTCCGTATCCATAGTAAGTAGTGGTATCCAAATATATCACTTTGCTCAAACATGAAGTGTGGCCAAGAGCCTGCTGTACTGAAATGTCTGATGTTTTAATTGATAAAAAAAATGCTGGATGTTTTCTTTTTAACCTCGAATGACCTCCTCTTTTGTGACTGTACTAATGGGATTTCGGCTGAGAGATCCACTAGATCAAAGTCAAGGATCATGCTATGGAATCAAAAAAAAAAAAAAAAAGCTCAAGTGCGCTTTCTCTTTAATTGGACTAAATAATGACACCTCCAAAAGAAAAGGTATCCATACTACTGTTGCTAGTATCCATATTACTGTAGTCAGTTGTGTTTCAGTAGCTCATACGCCCAAAAGATATCAATTGAAGGACTTGTCCTAGAGATTAGAGGTAACTATAATCTCTTATTTCCCTACATTCTAGGATTCATTAGTCTTGTAGCTCTTCATTTTTCATATTTAAAAATTAGTCGAGTTGCCTTAACGGCTTACCGTCCCCAAAATGGTGCGTTCAGCTTGTTGTGGTTCTGTTGACATGACCATTAAATCAGTGGGGCTTCACAGTCAGCAATTTACATGAATATATACAGTAAACACAAATGCGATGATAGGAACAATGGAACATTGTTGTCTGTCAGTTTGGCATCTGTAATAATCTTGTATGCTGTTTCTGTTCTACTTTTTAAAATATTAGCCATTACTATTTGTGTCAAATAATTCTTACATTGTCTTCAAATTTCCCATTGCGACATACCTTTTTTTGGTGGCATGAATCATGCGTAATTATTCTCGCTTAATATCTATCTACTATGTCTGGTCAGTATTATTGGGTTTGACATTTCTGAGAGCCAAATTGGCAACAGTTTAGTACAATTTTTCTGTAAGAAGCGCCAAGTATTAATAGTTCATGGATATAGAAACCTTAATAAAAAACGATTGAGGTAATTCGAGTAAATAGTTATACCCTTAACGGTGCCCTTTTTTTTTGTCACTACCTATCTCTATAAAGTTCACAGACGAACAACAACTGCAAGGCTGCCATTCATGTCCTCAGGTCGAGGACGTCTTATTGTCATCAACAACAATGGCCTTTCTTATGTTATGTTTCACATCCTTTTTGCACCTGCCCATCACTTCTCCATTGCCAATCGACGCCTCGAAGGCATCTGGGCAAGACCCTGAACAGGTCGTGCAAGATGAGTCAGGTAACTAAATCAGATTCACGCAATAATATGCTGCGCACATACATTCTGACATTTTTGTTTATATTGCACACTTACCAGTTCTTTTTATCTTTCATTCTTTTGCTTAAATTTTAACACAATCAAAATACAGAATATAATGGAGCCTTAATCCTTTGAGCGTGTCCCTTAAATATAACAATGTTATACAGAAGAAGCGTGAACATTTCGGCGCTTCACCGACGGCGGATGGTAGGCGAATGCAGCAGCGGCGGCAATCCGGTGGACGATTGCTGGCGCTGCGACCCCAGCTGGGCCGACAACCGGCAGCGCCTCGCGGACTGCGGGGTCGGCTTCGGCCGCGGCTCCATCGGCGGCAAGAACGGCAAGACCTACGTGGTGACCGACCCCAGCGACGACGCCGACGTGGCGAGCCCGTCGTCGGGCACCCTCCGCTACGGCCTCGTGCACGACGTGGTGGTCGGCGACGGCGGCGCCTGCTTCGTTCTGCACAACGTCAGCAACGTCATCATCCACGGGCTCACCATACGCGGCTGCAGGCCCGCACAGACCAACCACATCGTCGGAGTCGCAGGGTGACGGCACCACCGTGTTCCGCTCCACCAACGTGTGGGTCGATCACTGCACGCTGGAGGCCTGCGCCGACGGCCTCATCGACGTCACGGACGCCTCTACGAACGTGACCCTGTCCAACAACGTTCTCAGAAACCATAACAAGACGATGCTGCTTGGGCATAGTGACACTTTCACTGACGACAAGAACATGAAGGTCACTGTTGCGTTTAACCGCTTCGGACCAGGTCTTATCCAGAGAATGCCAAGGTGATTATGCATGATCAAGAAGCCATTCATTTTGTTTTGCTTAGGTAATTTGATCATAAGAAATGATTGTATGTACTGTACTTGATATGTAAGGTGCCGGTTCGGACTGTTTCACGTCATCAACAACGACTACATAAACTGGGAGATATATGCCATTGGTGGCAGTGCTTCACCAACAATTCTGAGCCATGGCAATCGATTCCTTGCCGACAAGGCCAAAGAGGTTTTTGTTTTATCATCTCTTCCCTTCAGCAACCTCTGTTCTCATCTTTGTTTTCTTGCAAAGCTGTGTTTCTGAGGAAGGCCCCCTGTTCTCTATTCAAACGAGTATGTCGCAGCACAATTTTCAGAAAGCAAACCAGTTGCCGCACGCATGTTACTTTCAGATGTCCAGAAGTAAACTATGAGATGTTAAAATTTCTTCAGGTCACCAAACGTGAGGACGCACCAGAGAGTGAGTGGAGTAAGTGGACCTGGATATCTGACGATGATACGATGCTCAATGGTGCATTCTTCACATCATCTGGTACTCCTGGACCTGAAGTTAAGGCCCCTAGCTTTGCCAAACCGTCCTCTTCCGTGGCGACGATCACTGCCTCCGTTGGGGTTCTGCCATGCAAAGAGGGGTCTCTGTGCTGAAAAACTGAATGTGCTGTTTATTTTTAAGTCCAGTCTCCTTGCAAACAGATGAGAAGTAATAAATAGCTATTGTATATGATATTTTTAGTTTTTTTATAACAACAATATATATTATATATTAAAGCAACCATATTACATAAAGGTCCTCTAAGGATCAATTTACATCAAGATTCTGTAACAAAAAAAGTTGACATCATCATCGACTAAGGTGCAGTGCTGAACGATTCTGCCGGCGAGGGGTATTCGTAGGGCCGTCAAAGACGCGTGCACCTAGATGGACTGACCATGCATAGCGGCGATGAAGAGTGGGTCGGTGGAGCCATTGAAGAAGAAACATACCGACGACCAAAGGATGCTATTGATGCCGTCGTCGAAGGTACAAGACGCTCGAACTAAGAACCCAGGTGGAGGCAGAGTCGTCGAACCAACACCAAAGAAGTAGCTATCTGGTTGGAGTAGAGGATGACAGGAGCGAAGGCTGCAAGGTAAGGACGGAGGTGTGTGTCAGAGGCATAACACGATGAGTAGCATCAATACGGCCTTGGCCACATAGAAGAAAAGGCCCACAAAAGACTACTTAGAGGGCTTGCACTATTACATAATAAAGAACACTAAGAAGATGAAACTTTGTGGCTAAGACAGGCGATGGACCCCAAGATGTCGTCGTGGATGAGCACTAAGGACCTGGCACACGGAGCTCCGCTGCATGACCAACACTTCGTCTTGGTGGGCCCCATGGAGTAGTTGCTGGCCTCCACCACAAAGAACCAGGAGACATGGATTGCCCAGGAGCCACACACAACGAAAGCTTTGAAGACTCAGAGTTGGGACCGCTGCTGCCATCACCAACAGCATCGGCACCAACTCCGGCGAGCTGGACAGTTGGGCACGCACGCGGGGCGACCCATCTACAACCTCCACCATCAGCGGTTCTAGAGGCAACACCGGCGAGCTGGGAAGGGTGGCGCGCGCCCGAGGCGGTCTAGCCACCACCTCCATCGCTGTTGGCGTAAGTGGCAACTCCGGTGAGCTGAGGAAGGCGGGCGTGCGCACAGGGTGACCCAGCCTCCACCTCATCGCCAACGGCATCAGCGACAACTCAGTTGTTGAGTGAGGAACAGGATATGACATCAAGTTTCTTACTTGTGTAATCTTTGTCTTCCATCAATGGTGGATCTAGAACGAGATAAGATGGGGGCTAAATAATTGAAGGCTCTAAGCCTAAACTAGTGATAAACTAGATGACATAATAGAAGCAACAGGCTTGCTAGCGCCTGAGCGTTTGGATGGACGGGGCGCGTCCGGGCACCCGCCTGCAGTCCTTCTTCTGTGCTGTTTTGCGTGTCCCGTGGGACCTGCGCTGCCCGGAACCTCACCGCATTTAGAAGGACGAGACACCGAGGCCTTGTTTAGTTCCCTAAATTCACACTTAAATTTCACTATACAGAATTCCTATTTCCTATGATATCAAAACACCGGCAAATGCATGGAGTACTAAATATAGATGAAATCAAAAACTAATTACACAGTTTTATTGTACTTTACGAGACCAACATTTTGAGCCTAATTAATCAATGTTTGGATAATTTTTAGCAAATAAAAATAAAATTACTACAATGCACGGCACTGTAGCCTTTGCCGATTCGGCCGCCCGAATCGGGCAACTAAACAAGGCCCAATGCAAGGAAGCAGAAGAGGAACGAGGTACAACACTTCTTTTTTTAAAGATGCGGAGCAATTCCGGCTTATATTAATAAGGAGAATAGAGAATTACATTACATGCGCAGGCAGCGTAAAACAACCTCCCAGGTTTTCAGACTGTCAAGCTGGGTGTGGAGGACTAAACGGACTACTCACATTCTAAAAACAACCGAGGTGTATCTTCTAGCTGCACTATCATGGAACCTCCAATATGTCTGTCCCTACCTCCGCTGCAATTGCAGCAAGGGTCTTACAAACCTCTGTGTCATCAAGCCTTGCCGCAGTCCTTAATGCTTTGATCGCTTTCTCAGGAAGGTCCTGTCCAAAGCGGTCAATGTACTCTGTGACTGCTGCATCCGACGACGACGACTCGCCATTGATAAAGTCCAACTCGCGCATAAGCCTGAGCTGGGCACGCTGTACCACCGGCGTGGAGGAAGGACAAGCGGCCTGGCGTAGGCTGGAGTGGGTGGGAGCTAGTGTCCTTCTAGCTCCCCTGGTCCTTGGCTTACTAGCCTGCTTCTTAACAGTTGGAGGTGAGGCCGGTCTTGGAAGCAGCGGCTCCGGAGACTTACTGAACATCTTCTTGCAGAAGGCGACGCAAGCACCGGCGTCCTCTGTCTCCGTGCATCCATCAGCATCCTCTGTCTCCGTGCATCCATCGGCGTCCTCTGCTCCCTGGCTGTCCTCCTCTGGGAGTGTGGCCAAGTCGGACAGCTCCTCCGTCCCCTGAGCCATCTCCAGAGAAGCCACCGCCAAACAAGGAGCGATCGGTAGTAGCGCCTCCACCTCTAGAGGGGCAACTGGTGCAGAAGGTGGCACCCAGCCGCTGATGCACTTGTTGCCAGGACGAGCGAAGCGGCAAGCTCCTCAAACATGGGATCAGCCCATACCGGAGGCTCTTCCTTCGCACCAAGCTCTGACACCAGGGGATCTGGCGCAGAGGAGCAGAGTGTAACATCAGCGTCGTCGGTGGGGCTGATCAGCGCACTCGTGCTGACATCCGTAGTGGGCGTACTCTTGTGCCGCCTACGTCATCTGCGTCGTCGTCGAGCTCCATCTGCACCAACCCGCACGGCCCCCTCCGAGCTCGATGGACTGCCATTGAAACATCCTCAATTTTCCACGAAGGGAAAATACACAGAATGGCGGATAATATAATAGTTCGAAGCATCAAACCATCTCATTATCTCGCAATAGTTGATACAGGATCCATACATCGAACAAAAAAATACAATTAGAAGGGATTACATAAATAGTTCATCACCACACTGGCGGGATCATCAGAGTAGCTGCAGCGTCTGGAACAGCTACGAAAGGCGAAAGTACAATAAAATCTCCAAAAAGAAGCCTGAGCGTAGGAACGAGACATCTACTCCTCTTCGTCGTCATAGTCGTAGTCGGGCTCACCTGCCAAATAATTTTCAGTACGGTTTGTACTGGCCACATCTCCCACCCTATGCTTTGCTTTTGCTATGTAGTATTTGGTGGGATGCAAGGATATAATCAAATCGACCTAATATGTGGCTGTAGTTTTCTATGCAAACAGTGACCAATATTATATAATATAGTTCATCAAATTTTAATCCATCTCATCCACACATCCAAACCCATTCCATCACCATCACACACATCTCACCCTCTCGCACTCAGTCGACAGGTCCAACTCCCTCTCGGAGCCTGTCTCAGCGGCTCACAGCCGGAAGGGTAACACCAGGGGGAGAAATAGAAGGACTCCTCTCACTACTCCCGAGAAGCGTGGGTCTTAGGAAAGAGCCATACCAGTGGCTCACGGACTATATATAGATTCATAAACTCTGCAGAGCGTGTACTCCCATAACCACAAGATCACTATCATCGGCGGTGCCCCGCCTAAGCTGATTTCGGCTGCTTTCTAACCGGTGCGATGCCACCCTACCACTCAGTACTGGGACATCCCGGATAGGTACCACCGGCACACTGAGACTGCGAGACATAGTACTGGGCC
>CM041647.1:36577835-36589101 GCA_023333625.1 Bothriochloa decipiens | reverse complement strand
CATGTGCCCGCCACAAGCACCTCACACGGGAATGCCCAGAACACATTTCCCGACAAGACTCGCCCATATGGCTCGTCATAGAATCCTGTCCGATCGACTCAACCCTCACCACACACCCAAGACGCACGCAACACTCTCCCCGAGTAAAGTGGCACCACGTGCCTTAACCATATAACCATGCTCTCCACCACGCATCATCATCACACAGATATAAGCGTAGTAGAAGTAAGGCATCATAAGTAAACAAGCAAGCGTCTAGCCTATCAGCAGGTGTGCAGGAGTATGGTTGCGACAAGGTAGAGGCTCATCAAGCAGCGCTACCATGCAACCTATCATCTGGTGATATTCATAATTAAAGCGCTAGCAACTAGATATTATGCCATGCGTAATAGGATCTACAAAAGGGTGTGGCACCTGCAAAGTCATCTTCGAGCTCCTCCTCGTACTCGTAGTCGTCCTCCTCAAACTGCTCCTCCTCTGAAACGAGACATAATAGCCGCGTTAGCGGCTCCTATAGAGTCAACACAAGGAAGCAATAAAATTCAGTAACTCCAAATGCACTCATACACAAGCCTATGACGTAGAGCTCATTTTTATGAAAATTTGGACACCTAGTTCATATTTTTCAGAGTTCGTATGAAGAAGTTATGGATTTCCGAAGTTTATTCTATTTTCCAGAAAAAGAAAAAGGGCGGATTAACCTGGTGCTGACACGTGGCAGCTCCTGGTTGGGCTATGTGGCGTGCAGGCACAGTGCAGCCGGGGCTGAGCTGACATCAGCACTGATGCGGGTCTGGGGCTAGATGACATCATGCTGACGTTATGCTGACGTCAGTATCGACGGGTCCCAGTTAGTGGCTGACAGGTGGGGACCACGGATCTGGTCACTGACAGGTGGGGCTAGGTCAACGGTCAACGTTGACGGGTCTCGACCAGGCCTCGGAGGGCCTGGACAGGGCTGGATCTGGGTCAGGTTGGGTCGGCCGCTGTACACTCGAGGGTGCGATCCGGGCGACCCCTCGAGGACGGAGTTTCGCTCGGGTGAACGGACTGGCCTCGAGGATGAAACTTCGCCCGGCGAATGGGCATGTCCTCGAAGACGGAACTCTGTTCGCACGAAGGGGCAACCGTCGAGAACAGTTATCCGGTGAGACTCGACCCCCTGGCCTCGAACCGGATCCTTGACTCGAGCAGGCCCTCGATGGGAGCCAGGTCCTCGACTGTCGGGCGGACCCTCAACTTCGTCGGGTGGACCCTCGACTCGTCGGGTGGACCCTCGACGAATGTCGGACGGACCCTCGACTTCGTCGGACGAACCCTCGACTCATCGGGTGGACCCTCGACGAATGTCGGACGGACCCTCGACTTCGTCGGACGGACCGTCAACGAATGTTGGCTCATTAGCTGAGCTACGTGGCTGGTCGGCTAGGTGCTCCAACTTGGGGAAATCGACCCTCAAGCCGGTGGCGGTCAGCGAGGCGTGGCAGCGGCGTCTGGCGACGGCGAGGCCAAATTTGCCGGCGAAGCTGGGCGTTGGTCTCCATCTTCCTTCTTGCCTTTTGATTGGAGAAGCTGGGATCTCCGTGAGCTAGCTACCGGGGCTAGTCGAGGCACGGCGGGGCGTGCGCGGCTCGATGGCCACGGTGGACACTCCGGCGGCCAGAGTCCGGGGAGGCCAGAGCTGCAAAAGTGCGTGGCTCCAACTGTGGCCCGTGCCGGCTCCAAGAGGTTGCCAAAAACGTGCTCTAGACTACGGCGAAGCTATTGGTCATGGTAAGGAAAGAAACAGTGGTAAGAGGAGCGAGAACATCGATGGTGTACTAGTGGCAGCCATGGATGGGGTATGGCAGCTTACCTGCACGGGGCTGTCCCGGTGGCTCATGGCTGAGGTCGACGCAACGGCCTGGTGGGGGAGTAGCAGTGCCGTAGCGTCGGAGGGATAAGTCGAGGCCGAGCGGTCCGTCGGGCTTCTCCGGGGCACGGATGCGGTCGGCGGAGGTAGCGCTCTGCTCTGGTCTGGCTCCTCCCCGCCTTCTTCACCCCTCCCTCTCCGACTCCTTCAACATCGACGGGTGGGTGTAGGATGGTCAGCAAGGCGGCTGGGCATGGGGGAAACCCTAGCGCGCCGGGCTTCTCCTTAAATAGGCACGGCGGCCGGCCACGGACGGCGGAGGCAGAAGATGCCCATCGGGCGGCTGTGCGTGGCCTCAACTAGGGTTAGGGTTAGGGTGAGGCACGGTGCAAGCAGGCGGTTAGACGGACGGTGCGGAACGCGGCCGTACTCGGGCGGACGGCGGAGGCGCGCGGTGCACAAAAATGGTGCGACGGACGCGACGCGCGGTCGACCAAAAGTGGAAAAAGGAAGGAGTTGACAGCACGGTCCCATGCGTCAGCGAGAGAAAGGGAAGGGGCGCGGGCGCAACCGGTGGCAGGCCCTTGGTGGGCCGCCTTGTTGGGCCGGCGGTCGGCGGACGGGCAATCGCGTGCGCAAGCGATCGACGGGGCGCGGCAGCGCGTGGCGCGACGCGTGAGCGCGACTGGGCCGACGCTCGAGGCAGGCTGGACGGGCCGCGAGCGGGCTGGCAGGTCAGCGTGAGTGAGCAGGCTGGCGGCAGTGCAGCAGGCCGGCCCAGGGCTGGGCTGCAAGCTGCTCTGAGCTGGTTTCCTTTTTTATTTTCCTTTTATTTTCAAAACCTTTTCTATTTCTATTTCTTGCGAAGCTACTCATTTAGCCACAACCCTAGGTTAGTGAGGTTAGTGACCATGATGTATACACCATGGTGGGTCCACTAGGGTCTCTAGGTCATGATGGCCCCATTTCCGGAGTTAGCGGGCATATATATATATGTATTAAAAGGTTATTTGATTTTATTAACATCACATAAAATCGAATAAGAGGCAAAACATTCTCTGGTAATTAAATGCAATGCTCGGGCTAACGTTGGGTGCTATTTGTGCATCTATTGGCGGGTTTCCTACATGACATCCACCATACACTGGTAAACTTTAGAAAAATTTTTGAAAGCCCGTATTTTTGGTGACCGGATTTCTAGGGTTGTTACAGCCATGAGGGCCGTGCAGGGAGGCAGGTGGGTTGTCGATGCGAGGTGCGCCACCACCCTTCGCTGTCGATGGCACAAGTCGAGGTTGCTTGCTCTCCCTGGCTAGATGGTGGAGGCCATGGCAGCGTAGACACCGCTATGGCACTTGGCAGGTCGCTACACGGTGTGAGTTGGAAAGGCAGTTGAAGCATCTGCCGCGAAGTGCCTCCAGAATCCTCTTGGCCTGCGGGAGTTGCTCTGGTGAGGCTCAATGGAGGCGACCACAGGATGCGTCTCCTGCCTTGCGAGGATCTCCTGCCATCCATCGGCGTTGGGGGCGGAGACCCGTCCGTGGCATTCAAATGCAACACTTGCAAAGGAAGATGAAATATTTGAAACATGCACCTGAAATACTTGCAACGACACCTGGAAAACACTTGAAACCAACGTTTAACATAGTGTACAACCATTGCAGTTTATGCGACATTTCAATATACTTTTGCAACATTCGTATAAAACACTTGCAACATGCTTATGCAACATCTAAAACACTTGAAACTATACACAAATTACAAAGGCAAAGCTGCTCCGTTGTTTGGCACACTTTGGCATCGTTGGTGCGTCCATTCCCATGCTGTCCATGACGTATCTCGTGGCCGATCGCCCAGGTCCATGGCAAGCTATTCTTGGCCACAACATCCTATGCACATGACATCTTCCACCGAAATCAGCGCGCGTGCACATGCAAAACAATCGAAAGATAATATAAAGGTGAAATCCTAACTAATTGGCGCAACATTTAGTCAACATTGTGTCATCTATCAACAAGAACAATGGCCTTTCTCACATTATGCTTCACATCCCTTTTGCTCCTGCCCATCGCTTCTCCATTGCCAATTGGAGCGAATCCGGTGGACGGACGACGAATAGTAGGCGAATGCAGCCGCAGCGGCAATCCGGTGAATGACTGCTGGCGCTGCGACGCCAGCTGGGCTGACAATTGGCAGCACCTCGCGGACTGCACGGTTGTCTTCGGCCGCGGCAAGAGCGGCAAGTCGTACGTGGTGACCGACCCCAGCGACGACGCCGGCCCGGCGCGCCCGTCGCCGGGAACGCTCCGCTACGGCCTCGCGCAGAAGGTGTTTGAAATAAGAGCAATTTAGCGATGCATAAATTAATTCTGACAATAAGGAAAAGACCAATAGAATGTACCATAGGTATGTGATTTGATACTAGCAACAGAGAGAATGCGAGAACGAACAACGGAGAGAGAATCGACATTCTTACAGTGGAATTGCCGGCGAAGAAAGACGTAGCAGACCGTCGACTGAGATCCGGATTAGCAGCGTAGAGGGAAGAAGACATCCAGCAAGCAGTCGTGACGACGCTTCCCAAAAACCTGATACGCCCCCTACCCCGTGCAGGGACGCGAGGAGACGTAGGCTTCGGAGCCGCTCTGCCGACACCGATGGCACGTCAGCGACGGGATGGGGAAGACAGCGGTAGCGCAGCACTATGGCGAGGAAGAGATGAATCTCTCGGTGCTGAGGACGACGTCTCGCAAATAGGAAAGTAATTAGTCGCGCAGTCACAATATTATGGTAATTGACCTGCCATTTTTGCACTTACCATAATACGAGAATAATTGCTTACCAAATAGGCCACCGCAATTTTCTCCATGCATGCAAAAATTTGGAGTGGCAAAAGGAGGCCGCGCACCCGCAAGGGTCAGAATGGGAAATCGGCAGACCATTCACGCGCATGTCGTGAGTGCGCGCCCATTAGCCCCACCCCGCCCCGCCTCGCCCGGCCCGGCGAGGCGAGGCGAGCGAGCGCGCGCGCGTGTGGTTCTTCCTTTTCCTGTCCTCAATAGCTCCAACAAGATAGAGATAGCTCAACTATTTAAGTTGGCCTCACTCCTCTTGAAGTAGCAAGGTGAGACTAAAGTCCCCTACCTTTCCATATATACATGCATGTGTGAGTGGGCCTTTGAGATTTATTTGGAATTGTTTGGCCCATGGCCCAAAACATCTAACAATCCCCCACCACATCCCAAGGGCACATGAGTCATACTCCCTGTACCACAGTACTGTTAATATACCAGCTATTCAGTGGAGACCGGTTAAGGTTGAACATCCACCTAGAACAACAAGATAGGCCCATCCACAACTGCACAATGGACTAGGCCTTGAATTGGCAGTTTGGTGCGAATAGGCTTCACTTGAAGTCTTGACTGATACTAGGCTGCCATAGCCAACCCCGCGAGTAGAGCGTATGAGTCATACTCCTAACTCACTTCATGAGCTTATTAAAGAATACCCAATTCTTATAAACTATGACTAACAATTGGGCTCACATAGGTGTGTTCTTGCAGGGATACTTTGTAGGATAGTATCTTGCTATAAAGCCTCAGAACACATTGAGACAAAGTCAACCTGCCTTACAGAGATGAGAGTATTGCATCTCCAATGGAGTGGGTCAAAAGGAAAGATTGTACTCTTCCATTAGCCAACAACTTATTCTTCCCAGGTCCTAATTCACAGGATCTCCGATCACATAGGTTGGGTTACTACTGAGGTTAACTCACATGGGTCTCAATCCCATCTCCTTCGATGAATTGTCAATCACGGTGCGTGATATTCCCTTTGTAAAGGGATCTACCAGGTTCTTAGCTGTCTGGATGTAGTCCACAGCTATTACTCCAAAGCTCCTTAATTTCTTGACAGACTTCAGTCTACGCTTTATATGTTTGCTGGACTTCTTTTCGTTGTCCTGACTATTCTTCACCTTTGTGATCACCGTTTGATTATCACAGTTTATGAGAATAGCAGGAATTGGTTTCTCAACCATAGGCAAGTCCATCAACATCTCTCTTAACCATTCAACCTTAGTAGAGGCTGTATCCAGAGCTGTAAGATCTGCCTCCATTGTGGACTTTGTAAGTATTGTCTGCTTACAAGACCTCCAAGAGATAGCACCACCACCGAAAGTGAATATGTATCCACTAGTGGCTTTAAGCTCATCAGCTTCTGTAACCCAGTTTGAATCACTATAACCTTCGAGTACTCCTGGGTACCCTAAATAGTGAATTGCATAACTCATTGTGCTTTTTAGATAGCGCATTACTCGATCAATACCACGCCAATGATCAGTTCCTGGATTAGAGGAAAATCTACTCAACTTGCTTATAGCAAATGAGATATTAGGGTGGGTTGCGCTAGCTAAGTACATCAAAGATCCAATAATTTGGGAATATCTCAAATGATCCTTTCCTAGCCTTTTATTCTTTCGAAGTATTAGGCTAGGACCATAGGGTGTTGGAGAAGGTTTGCAATCCATATAACCAAAGCGGTTCAAAACCTTTTCCACATAATGAGACTGTAAAAGAGTAATCCCATTCTCACCCTTATTAAGTTTAATATTGAGGATCACATCGGCTTCTCCCAAATCTTTCATATCAAAATTTTGGGATAAGAATGATTTTACATCATTAATCTCTTCGATACTTGTCCCAAAAATTAGTATGTCGTCAACATACAAACACAGAATTACTCCTTTGCCTCCACCATAACGGTAATACACACAAGTGTCGACTTCATTTATTGCAAACCCAGCAGAGGTCAAAGTCTTTTTGAACTTCTCATGCCACTGTTTAGGTGCCTGCTTTAGGTCGTACAAGGATTTAAGTAACCTACACACCTTGCCCTCTTGTCCTTGTGCTATAAATCTATCAGGATGATTCATATAAATTTCTTCCTCTAACTCTCCATTAAGGAAAGCCATCTTCACGTCCATCTGATGGACAAGAAGCTTATGGGAAGCAACCAAGGATAATAACACTCAGATTATAGTTAATCTGGCAATAGGTGATTAAGTATCAAAGAAATCCTCATCTTCTTTTTGTGTAAAACCTTTAGCAACAAGCCTAGCCTTGTACTTTTCAATAGTACCGTCAGGACTAAGCTTCTTCTTAAATACCCATTTATAGCCAATCGGTCTGCAACCCACTGGTTTATCTACTACTTCCCATGTGCCATTTGCAGTGATGGAGTCCATCTCACTACGGACTGCATCCTTCCAATAATCCGCATCTGGTGATGCATATGCCTCTGCAATGGTCGTGGGAGTATCATCTATGAGATACACAATGAAGTCGTCACCAAAGGATTTTTCAACCCTTTGTCTCTTACTCCTTCTAGGAGCTACAACATTGTCATCCTCTTCAATACCAGGTGGGTCTATAATTGGCTCTATCGAGGGTGTAGGCTCAGGAATAAATTCACTAGATGAACTCGGTAAAGAATAAGCAACTTTCATCGGGAAAATATTCTCAAAGAAAGTAACATCCCGTGACTCCAAAAATGAATCAACTAAAACATCAGGCACTTCAAATTTTATCACTAAGAACTTATAAGCCGTGCTGTGATATGCATAACCCAAAAAGATACAATCAACGGTCTTTGGTCCGAGCTTGTGTTTCTTATTAATGGGTACGCTAACCATGGCCAAACTTTCTTTCGGCAACCCCATTAGATTGGGGCGAATATGGTGGTGTCCGTTCATGAATTATTCCATTCTCCGCACATAAGAGATCGAACTCATTGGAAAAATACTCTCCACCGCGATCAGACCTAACACGCTTGATTTTCTTTTCTAATTGGTTTTCTACCTCGGCTTTATAAGTCTTAAAACATTCAAACGCCTCATCTTTAGTTTTTAGAAGAAACACATAATAATATTTAGTTGCATCATCAATTAAAGTCATAAAGTATCTTTTCCCTCCTTTTGTCAACACACCATTCATTTCACAAATATCTGAATGTCGTGCATCTCTCGTCTACAGCCATGTGAGGCTTACGAGGTTGGTTTGCTTGCATACATGCTTGGCATTTACATCCTTTGACAGTAGAAAAATTTGGAATTAAATTCATACTGGATAGATGCGACATACAACCAAAATTAATGTGATACAAACATGAATGCCATATATCAGCCACCGAATTGTTCGAATCACACATATGGTTCACAACTTTATTACAGAAATCGGAGAGTGAAAAGCGGAACATGCCTTCGCTCTCATAGCCTTTGCCAATGAATTGGCCATACCTCGAAAAGACTACTTTATTAGACTCAAATACCAGCTTGAATTCATCTCGACACAAGAGGAATCCACTAACGAGGTTCTTCTTTATTGAGGGAGCATGCTGCACGTTCTTGAGCCGCACGATCTTTCCTGAAGTGAACTTCAGATCACTGAACCAACACCAAGAACAGAAGCAAGCGAACCGTTCCCCATCATGACGGTTGAACCTCGTGCGACCTGGTAAGATGAAAACATGGAGATATCAGTACAAACATCAATCCACCAATCATTAGATTGACATATAGAAAATACACTAGGTAAATAATTACCGTACCCAGATCCGAATCACCAATAGTCACGTTGGCAGACTTCTGCCCCTGCTGATTCTTCTTGCCCTTGCAGTTATTGCACTTCTTGGCAAAGTGTCCATTCTCACCGCAAACGAAGCACACAACTTCATCCATGTTCATCTTCTTCTTCTTGAACTGAGTAGTCTGAAGAGGCTTTTGCTTGTTCTTGCCAGCATGCTGTATCACATTGGCACTGGACTATTCTGGGGCTTTTGGTGGAGCATCCTTTGCCCGAGCCTTCTCTTCAACATCAAGACCAACCAACAAATCCTCGACCTTTTGTCTTTTATGTTTCAGAACTGTGGCAAAGTTTCTCCATGATGGAGGCAACTTGGCAATCATACCACCAGCCACAAAATTGTCAGACAAGACGTGTCCAAGTTGTTCAAGTTCCCTCACAATAAGTTGGAACTCATGAGCCTGTTCCACGACTAAACGATTTTCAACCATTTTAAAGTCATGGTACTTCTCCATCACATACAACTCATGCCCAGTGTCTGCAGCATCGAACTTATGTTCAAGTGCCTCCCACAGTTCAGCAGCACTTTTGATGTTCATATAAGCATCACATAGCTGGTCAGAGAGCACACTAAGAACGCATCCGACGAAAATCATCGTAGCCACAGTAAACTCCTACACCTCTTTCTCAGACGCTAGAGGCAGTGCAGGAGGATTACCCATGATCCAAAATACGCCCATAGCCGTGAGCCACAACTGGGCCCTCGTCTGCTATCTCTTAAAATTCACACCAGTGAACTTCTCCGGTTTCATCCCATTAGTATATCCCTTAATCATCGCTAAATGCCTATCAAGTTTTTGGATTGTTGAAAATAAGAGCAATTTAGCGATGCATAAATTAATTCCGACAATGAGAAAAAGACCAACAGCATGTATCACAGGTATGTGATTTGATACTAGCAACAAGGAGAATGCGAGAATGAACAACGGAGAGAGAATCGACATTCTTATAGTGGGATTGCCGGCGAAGGAAGACGTAGCAGACCGTCGACTGAGATCCGGATCAACGACATAGAGGGAAGAAGATGTCCAGCGAGCAGTCGCGACGGCGCTTCCCAAAAACTGATACGCCCCCTACCCCGTGCAGGGATGCGAGGAGACGTAGGCTTCGGAGCCTGCTCTCCTGACACCGATGGCACGTCGGCGACGGGATGGGGAAGACGGCGGCAGCGCAACACTGTGGCGAGGAAGAGATGAATCTCTCGGTGCTGAGGACGATGGCTCGCCTCATATTTATACACGCGTCATAGCAAATAGAAAAGCAATTAGTCGCTCAATCACAGTATTATGGTAATTGAGCTGCCGTTTATGCACTTACCATAATACGAGAATAACTGCTTACCAAATAGGCCAACGTAATTTTCTCCATGCATGCAAAAATTCAGAGTGGCAAAAGGAGGCGGCGCACCCGCAAGGGTCGGAGCGGGAAATCGGCGGACCTTTCAGCGCATGTTGTGCATGCGCGCCCATTAGCCCCGCCCTACCCGGCGAGCGAGCGCGTGTGTGGTTCTTCCTTTTCCTCTCCCCAATAGCTCTAACAAGATAGAGATAGCTCAACTATTTAAGTTGGCCTCACTCCTCTTAAGTAGTAAGGTGGGACTAAAGTCTCCTACCTTTCTATATATACATGTATGCGTGAGTGGGACTTTGGGATTTATTCGAAATTGTTTGGCCCATGGCCCAAAACATCTAACAGAAGGAGCCGCTGTGGATCACGTTCGCGCGCGACATGACCATCTGGCCGAAACACGAGCTGCTCGTTGCCTCGTGCAAGACCGTCGACGGCCGCGGCGCCAACATGGTCGTCGGCGACAGCGGCACCTGCTTCGTGGTGCGCAACGTCAGCGACGTCATCATCCATGGGATCACCATACGCGGCTGCAAGCCTGCGGAGGCGACGTCGTCGTCGGAGTCGGGCGATAAGGCGGACCACTCCGACGAGGGTGACGGCATCGCCGTCTTTGGCTCCAGGATTGTGTGGGTGGACCACTGCACGCTGGAGGCTTGCGCCGACGGCCTCATCGACGTCACGGGCGCCTCCACGGACGTGACCCTGTCCAACAACATCCTCAGGAACCATAACAAGACGATGCTGCTTGGGCACAGCAACGATTACACCGCTGACAAGAACATGAAGGTCACTGTTGCATTTAACCATTTCGGACCGGGTCTTGTCCAAAGACAGCCAAGGTGCTTGCATCATCAACAAGCCATATGCATTTTATTTTGTTTAAAAATAAGTAAAAGCATTTTATTTAGTACTAGCTGAGATGCACGTACGGCACGCACGTGCCTATAAAATCTTCCATCATAGAAGAATCATAATCAAATTATAAATCTAATTATGTGTTGTACAGGTGCTTGTTCTATTGCCGAGTTCATTGAAGGTCCTGTTGCTACTTCTTGTTCTACCTTCAGCACCTTGTGAGAACCTATTTTTTCTCGGTGGGCTATGTTCACATCCTTGTCACATAGTCAAATGGTGTTCCACAGTTGATGGTGCACGATCTTCTGTTACTGCAGAGGCAAACATTAAATCTAATCCTGGTGAACCACATTTTAAATATTGAATAACAAAATTGCATCCAAGAATGTTCAATTTTAAAAGTTAATTTGAAATGATAAACCTCACAATAAGTAGAATACTAAGAAGAATACTAACAATTTATCTTCATTCCTGCCTAACAAGTGAACTGAACACTATATTACTGCTAAAATACCTTTTTTTTTTGTTTGAAACACAAGAATGTATGCTGGTCAGCAATAATGTACAA
>CM041647.1:36564127-36574495 GCA_023333625.1 Bothriochloa decipiens | reverse complement strand
CATGTGCCCGCCACAAGCACCTCACACGGGAATGCCCAGAACACATTCCCCGGCAAGACTCGCCCATATGGCTCGTCATAGAATCCTATCCAATCGACTCAACCCTCACCACACACCCAAGATGCACGCAGCACTCTCCCCGAGTAAAGTGGCACCACGTGCCTTAACCATATAACCATGCTCTCCACCACGCATCATCATCACACAGATATAAGCGTAGTAGAAGTAAGGCATCATAAGTAAACAAGCAAGCGTCTAGCCTATCAGCAGGTGTGCAGGAGTATGGTTGCGACAAGGTAGAGGCTCATCAAGCAGCGCTACCATGCAACCTATCATCTGGTGATATTCATAATTAAAGAGCTAGCAACTAGATATTATGCCATGCGTAATAGGATCTACGAAAGGGTGTGGCACCTGCGAAGTCATCTTCGAGCTCCTCCTTGTACTCGTAGTCGTCCTCCTCAAACTGCTCCTCCTCTGAAACGAGACATAATAGCCGCGTTAGCGGCTCCTATAGAGTCAACACAAGGAAGCAATAAAATTCAATAACTCCAAATGCACTCATACACAAGCCTATGACGTAGAGCTCATTTTTATGAAAATTTGGACACCTAGTTCATATTTTTCGGAGTTCGTATGAAGAAGTTATGGATTTTCGAAGTTTATTCTATTTTCCAGAAAAAGAAAAAGGGCGGATTAACCTGGTGCTGACACGTGGCAGCTCCTGGTTGGGCTATGTGGCGTGCAGGCACAGTGCAGCCGGGGCTGAGCTGACATCAGCACTGATGCGGGTCTGGGGCTAGATGACATCATGCTGACGTTATGCTGATGTCAGTATCGACGGGTCCCAGTTAGTGGCTGACAGGTGGGGACCACGGATCTGGTCACTGACAGGTGGGGCCAGGTCAACGGTCAACGTTGACGGGTCTCGACCAGGCCTCGGAGGGCCTGGACAGGGCTGGATCTAGGTCAGGTTGGGTCGGCCGCTGTACACTCGAGGGTGCGATCCGGGCGACCCCTCGAGGACGGAGTTTCGCTCGGGCGAACGGACTGGCCTCGAGGATGAAACTTCGCCCGGCGAACGGGCATGTCCTCGAAGATGGAACTCTGTTCACACGAAGGGGCAACCCTCGAGAACAGTTATCCGGTGAGACTCGACCCCCTGGCCTCGAACCGGATCCTTGACTCGAGCAGGCCCTCGATGGGAGCCAGGTCCTCGACTGTCGGGCGGACCCTCAACTTCGTCGGGTGGACCCTCGACTCGTCGGGTGGACCCCCGACGAATGTCGGACGGACCCTCGACTTCGTCGGACGGACCCTCGACTCATCGGGTGGACCCTCGACGAATGTCGGACGGACCCTCGACTTCGTCGGACGGACCCTCAACGAATGTTGGCTCATTAGCTGAGCTACGTGGCTGGTCGGCTAGGTGCTCCAACTTGGGGAAATCGACCCTCAAGCCGGTGGCGGTCAGCGAGGCACGGCAGCGGCGTCTGGCGACGGCGAGGCCAAATTTGCCAGCGAAGCCAGGCGTTGGTCTCCATCTTCCTTCTTGCCTTTTGATTGGAGAAGCTGGGATCTCCATGAGCTAGCTACCGGGGCTAGTCGAGGCACGGCGGGGCGTGCGCGGCTCGGCGGCCACGGCGGACACTCCGGCGGCCAGAGTCCGGGGAGGCCAGAGCTGCAAAAGTGCGTGGCTCCAACTGTGGCCCGTGTTGGCTCCAAGAGGTTGCCAAAAACGTGCTCTAGACTACGGCGAAGCTATTGGTCATGGTAAGGAAAGAAACAGTGGTAAGGGGAGCGAGAACATCGATGATGTACTGGTGGCGGCCATGGATGGGGTATGGCAGCTTACCTGCGCGGGGCTGTCCCGGTGGCTCGCGGCTGAGGTCGATGCAACGGCCTGGTGGGGGAGTAGCAGTGCCGTAGCGTTGGAGGGGTAAGTCGAGGCCGAGCGGTCTATCGGGCTTCTCCGGCGCACGGATGCGGTCGGCGGAGGTAGCGCTCTGCTCTGGTCCGGCTCCTCCCCGCCTTCTTCACCCCTCCCTCTCTGACTCCTTCAACATCGACGGGTGGGTGTAGGATGGTCAGCAAGGCAGCTGGGCATGGGGGAAACCCTAGCGCGCCGGGCTTCTCCTTAAATAGGCACGACGGCCAGCCACGGACGGCGGAGGCAGAAGATGCCCATCGGGCGGCTGTGCGTGGCCTCGACTAGGGTTAGGGTTAGGGTGAGGCGCGGTGCAAGCAGGCGGTTAGACGGACGGCGCGGTGCACAAAAATGGTGCGACGGACGCGACGCGTGGTCGACCAGAAGTGGAAAAAGGAAGGAGCTGACAGCACGGTCCCACGCATCAGCGAGAGAAAGGGAAGGGGGCACGGGCGCAACCGGTGGCAGGCCCTTGGTGGGCCGCCTTGTTGGGCCGGCGGTCGGCGGACGGGCGAGCGCGCGTGCAAGCGATCGACGGGGCGCGGCAGCGCGTGGCGCGATGCGCGAGCGCGACTGGGCCGACGCTCGAGGCAGGCTGGACGGGCCACGAGCGGGCTAGTAGGCCGGCGTGAGAGAGCGGGCTGGCGGCAGCGCTGCAGGCCGGCCCGGGGCTGGGCTGCAAGCTGCTCTGAGCTGGGTTCCTTTTTTCTTTTCCTTTTATTTTCAAAACCTTTTCTATTTCTATTTCTTGCGAAGCTACTCATTTAGCCACAACCCTAGGTTAGTGAGGTTAGTGACCATGATGTATACACCAAGGTGGGTCCACTAGGGTCTCTAGGTCATGATGGCTCCATTTCCGGAGTTAGCGGGCATATATATGTATTAAAAGGTTATTCGATTTTATTAACATCACATAAAATCGAATAAGAGGAAAAACATTCTCTGGTAATTAAATGCAATGCTCGGGCTAATGTCGGGTGCTATTTGTGCATCTATTGGCGGGTTTCCTACATGACATCCACCATACACTAGTAAACTTTAGAAAAATTTTTAAAAGCCCGTATTTTTGGTGACCGGATTTCTAGGGTTGTTACAGTCCTACCCCCTTATGAGAATCTCGTCCTCGAGATTCAAGAGTGTAACTTACTCCTCAAAAAGGTAGGGTAGAGCTTCCTCATTTCTGTCTCTTTCTCCCAAGTTGCTTCCCGTTCTGTGTGATTGCTCCACTGAATCTTCAGATATGGTGTGCTGGAGTTTCTCGTTTCCTTGGTGGTTCTGTCCATAATGCGGACGGGGTGCTCTCTGTACTCCAAAGTGTCCTGAATATCGAGTGCCTCTGCGGGTATCGGATGCTCTGGTGGTTGCAAACACTTACGCAGTTGCGACACATGGAACACTGGGTGTACTCCTACCAGTTGTGGGGGCAACTCTATTCTGTAGGCAAGCTTGCCAATCCTTTCACTGATTCTATACGGTCCCACATACCTTGGTGCTAGCTTTCCCTTAACATGGAACCTGATGGTCCCTCGAAATGGGGAGACCTTGAGGTAGACATAGTCTCCTACCTCAAACTCGAGGTCTCTGCGCCTCTTGTCGGCATAACTCTTTTGACGGCTCTGGGCAATTTTCAGATTTTCTCATACCTGGGCGACTCCTTCCTCGGCCTCCTTAATGGTGGCCAGGCCAAAGAACGATCTTTCACCCGTTTCAGACCACATCAAGGGTGTTCTGCATGGTCTTCCGTACATAGCCTCGAAAGGTGACATCTTGAGGCTAGCCTGGTAACTGTTGTTGTAGGAGAACTCTGCAAAGGGCAAGCTCTTCTCCCAATCAGTCCCATATTTTAGAACACAAGCTCGAAGCATATCCTCAAGTATCTGGTTCACTCTTTCTGTCTGCCCATCTGTCTGAGGGTTGTATGCGGTACTGTAATCTAGCTTGCTGTCGATCGATTTGTTCAGGGCTTTCCAGAACTTGGACGTATACTGCAGCCCACGATCGGATATTATGCTCTTAGGAGCTCCATGAAGCTTGAGAATGTTCCCAACATACAGATCTGCTAGCTGGCCGATTCGGGCATCAGTCTTGATGGCTAAGAAGTGAGCTACCTTAGTCAAGCGATCGACTATCACCCATATGGCATCATGGCCTTTCGGGGTTCGAGGCAATCCCACAATGAAGTCCATAGAAATGCTATCCCACTTCCATTCAGGTATATCCAGCGGCTTTAATAGCCCTGTAGGTCTCTTATGCTCAGCCTTGACGCGTTTGCAAATGTCACATCTAGCAACATGCTCTGCTATGTCTGATTTCATGTTTTTCCACCAGAATTTCTTCTTCAAATCAGCGTACATTTTAGTACTGCCTGGGTGGATACAATACTTGGAATCATGACCTTCTGATAGGATTTCATTGCGGATAGCTGGGTCAGCAGGCACACAAATTCTGTCCTTGTACCAGTAAGTGCCTAGCTCATCTTCACTGAACTCTGGGCACTTGCCTTGTGTCAGGAGCTCGTGTATCTCCCAAATTTCTGGGCAATGGCGTTGGGCTTCTCGGATCCTATCCATGAGGGTGTAGTGTACGCGAAGCTCATTCAACAGGCCATGAGGTATCACCTCCATCTGTAACTCATCAATGCCCTCTTGCAACTCTGTGGGCAAGGCGGTGGTGAACAAGGCATGACAATGACTTTTGCGGCTAAGAGCGTCAGCGACCACATTGGCCTTCCCAGGGTGATAGAGAATCTCCACGTCGTAGTCGTTAAGCAGCTCGAGCCAACGATGCTGTCGCATGTTCAGATTTTCGTGGGTGAAAAAGTATTTCAAGCTCTTGTGATTGGTGTAGATCTCGCATTTGTTCCCTATCAGGTAGTGCCTCCAAATCTTCAAGGCATGGATCACAGCTGCAAGCTCGAGATCATGGGTGGGGTAACGCTGTTCATGCTCCTTAAGCTGGCGGGAAGCATAGGCAATGACTTTCCCATTCTGCATTAGAACACAACCAAGCCCGAAGCGAGATGCATCGCAATAGACCACAAAGTCCTGGTGGATATCGGGCAAGGCTAGAACAGGCGTTGTGGTGAGCTTCTCCTTCAGGGTCTGGAAACTTTGTTCGCATTGGGGCATCCATTCAAACTCTTTGGTCTTCTTCAGGAGGTTGGCCATGGGGCGAGCTATCTTGGAAAAGTTCTCGATGAATCGGCGATAGTAACCAGCCAATCCCAAGAAACTTCTCACATCAGTCACATTCCGTGGCTGCTCCCATCCCTTCACTGTTTCAATTTTCGACGGATCAACAGCTACTCCGTCAGCATTGAGCACATGACCTAGGAAAGCGACCTCCTCAAGCCAGAACTCACACTTGTTGAACTTGGCATAGAGCTGATGTTTTCTCAACTTCTCCAATACCATCCTCAGATGTTGCTCATGTGCTTCGGCGGTGGCAGAATAGACAAGAATGTCATCAATGAAGACCACCACAAACTTATCCAGCTCCTGCATGAACACTTTATTCATCATGTTCATAAAATAAGCCGGCGCGTTCGTAAGACCGAAGGACACGACGTTGTACTCATACTGCCCATATCTGGTGACAAATGCTGTCTTACGAATGTCTTCCTCTCTGATTTTCATCTGATGGTAGCCTGATCTGAGGTCGATCTTGGAGAAGTACTTGGCATAGCGAAGCTGATCAAGTAGGTCATCTATCCTCGGCAAAGGATACTTGTTCTTTATAGTTACGGCATTCAGATTCCGGTAATCAACGCACATCCTCTGCGTTCCATCCTTCTTCTTAACAAACAGAACAGGAGATCCCTAGGGCGATGCACTGGGCCTAATGAACCCTTTCTCGCATAGTTCCTCAAGCTGTTTCTTAAGCTCCTTAAGCTCGTCAACTACCATACGGTAGGGTCGCTTGGAAATCGGACTCGTACCAGGCATTAGGTTGATCACGAACTCAACATCTCTGTCAGGTGGCATTCCTGGTAGCTCTTCCAGAAAGACATCCGGGTACTCACAAACTACAGGCACTTCCTCAAGTGACTTCTCTTCCAAGGCACACAGCATGGATATATCTGTCCCTTTGTTTGGCTCACATCTGATCTGACGACCACTTGGATGGGTTATATCCACAAATCTAGGTGAGCAAGATATCACTCCTTTGTTCTGGGTTAACCAATCCATCCCTAGAATGACGTCTAGGCCTTCGAAGGGTAGCAAGGTAAGATCAGCAAGAAAGGTAAGACCCTCGATGGTGATACTCACTCCCTTACATATTTTGGTACAACAAATGTTGCCCAAGGGTGAACTGGTGTATAGGGTTTCTTTTCATGGAGTGATAGATATATGGTGCTCTCGTGCAAACTTGGAGGATATATATGAACATGTAGCACCTGAATCAAACAGCACGGATGCCTTAACTCCATGCACTAAAAACATACCGTACACCACGTCGGGGCACTCTGGGCGGCCTCTGCTGAGATGTAGGTGAGGCGGCCACGGGGTGCTCCGGATGGCATCTGCTTGTGCGGGGTGCCCTGGTTCTGCCTGGCGGGCGCTGGTGTAGCAGGTGCAGCCCTGTTTGGGCACTCGACTGCCTTGTGACCTGGCTGGCCACAAGCGAAGCAAGTGCAGGTCACGCCGCCTGTGGGGGTTGGCACGGCGGACCTCCACGTGCTACCTCCAGGTGCGGCACGAGCGTAGGCTTGGCGGTCCTGAGCAGGGTGGGGGTAGTTGCTGGTGTGGGTACCACCGCCCCGGCTCGAACCGTGAGCAGCTCCCTGGGCGAAGCGAGAGCGGGGAGGCTGAGAGGTCTCACCACGCGACCTCCGTGGGGTAGGTGCGCGGGAGGTGCCCTCAGTACGGCGCTTCTTGTTCTTGCCAAGCGCCTCCCTCTCCGCGAAAACCTCATCACGGTCCTTCTCAATCTCCATGCACCTGTCAATCAGGTCACGGAGGGTGTGGCTCTTGGTGCCTGAGAGAGAGAGAGCCTGATGCGGCTAGACAAGCCCTTGCGGCAGTAGTACATCTTCTCCTTCTCAGAGTTCACCACTGAGACGGGTGCATAGCGTAGCAGGTTGGTGAAGCGGGTGGTGTATTCGTGCACCTTGTCAGCTCCCATGGAGATGCTGCAGAACTCGTTCTCCTTTTTCTCCAGCGCACCCTCACGGATGAAGAATGCGCGGAACTCGTCCACAAACTCATCCCAGGAGATGTTGGCGGGGTCTCGGTGGGTTTCGCAGAGGCTGTCCCACCAAGATCGCTCGGCACCCACAAGCTAGTGAGCTGCCAAGCCAACGCACTCCTCATCAGTGCAAGTGGTCAAGTCCAGCTTCTTCTCAATCTCCTTAAGCCAATCATCAGCAGCGATAGGGTCGATGCTGGTGCCATCGAACGTCGGGGGCCTTAGTTTGAGAAAGAACTCCAGCTTCTTGTAGAAATCATCGCGGGGCTCCCAGTGCTGGGGGTGCAGCACGCTTTCAGCTAAGACTCGAAGAAGCTCGGTCTGCTGGGCCATCACATCCGCCAAGAGTGGCACGGGAGGTGGTGGTGGAGCTGCATCTCCTCCTGCGGTAGGCTCGGGCTCAGCAGCAGGTTGTGGCTGTCCTCCAGCCACGCCTCCGGCAGCTGGTTCTGGCTCAACTACCAGTGGTGGCAATGGGTGTGCAGGTCGTGGGGTGGCAGCGCGGGGTGGCTCCTCAAGGTCGAGGGGTATGCGACCAACGCGTGCACGACTACTTCTGCGTCCGCGGCCCCTGGCGGGCACGAGTGAAGGAGAGCGGTTTCTCAGGCAGCTGGCACAACGAGTGGACATCCTGCTCAACATAAACCTCAGATTAGGGCATACACGCTTAATATAACTTTGATATTAAGGACATACTTATCTTGAAATAATTTTAAAACGTTGCTAATTTATCTAACACTCAGACGAAGAAGCATGAAGATCCAATAAGATGCGATAAAAACCAAATCATTCATTACATCAGGGGAGGTACATGGCGATGTCTTTAGCGGCTACGCTTGGAGACTCGCGAGAAACGTACTACACGCAGGTAGTCTAGCAAAAGGGGTGGACAACTACTCAGCATCATGGTGAGTCTGGTCACTTGGCCATACAGGGCTCATCATCTCCTGACCTGATATTACTCTAGACCATCTCTAGAGGCTGGTCCAAACTGTAAGCTGTGGGAGGTATACTGATGCCAAAAGCCTGGATCTACTCGTCGGTCATCTGAAGGCGAGAGACGTAGCGACGGGCCTCCTCGAGCTGAGGGGTGGACATTGCCTATCCACTGAGTCCAGTGGTGGGACATCCACTCAAGTTGAGGCGAGATTGCCCCAGCTCAAATGTCTCAACCCTGACCCTCTTACGGGCACGTAAGGGAAGCTCGTCCTGCAACTCCTCGTACTCTCTGACCCTCTTGCGATCTGACCTATTCCAAGCTTCCATAGTGCGTTTGAGTTTATCCATGAGGTATGCCGTCTTATGGACATAGTTGATCAGGTGTCCCTGGTTGTAGCTAGCAAGGGTATATTCATGTAGCAGCTTCTCACATTGAGCCTTGCACTGCTCATGGAGCTTGTCCCTGTAGGCACCATCTTGACTCTTTTCCTGGAATCTCTTTGCAATGTCTTCGTTCTTCTCAGCCATAGTGGCCTCAAGCTCCCAGATATTCTTGTTGAGACGGTTGTTGTGTATTTGAAGCTTATCCAACTCGCTCATCAGACTAGTGATCTGATCCTGGTGAATGTGCTCTTTGCATGCTATCTCATGCTCTAGATCTGCAATCTTTTGGTTCCATGCCGCTTCCTTAGCCTCTGACTTGCAGATCCTCTCGTCAACCTCCATCAGGTAGCGACGATCACGGCGTCCCTTCCGCTCCAACTCAACAATGTACATTTCCTGGCACTGCATGTACATCATAGAGGCGCGTTGGCAGGGGTTGTGGTCAACTCTGGTATTCTGCTCGATGTAGATGACCTCTCCCCAAGTACCCTGCTGATCATCGAGGGCACGAGGAAGTAGACGAAAGCGACTTTCCTTCAGATAGTCAGCTCCGTTGTGCAGCATAGTACGGAGTGCCTGGCGTGAAACGGTCTGAACACACATGCCGGTGTCGTTGTCGAAGGCGAAGTTAGTGAAGGCGGTAACTTCGGGCAGGTTCATGCTTGCAGGCATGTTGATGTGGACTGCCTTGTAGTCCTCGATGCCTCCTTCAAGGGTGGGCTTGCCGCGGCAAAGATACTCGACGTTCTCCACGGGAACACCTAGCTCGGTGAGAACCTCGTGAAGCACGTGAGCATAGCCTCCATGCTCTGTTCCGTCGAGCCTGAACTTAATGACATCCATTGGCGGTAACGGACCAAGCGGCAAGTTGGGGTCCATCTGCAGGTGACACGCGAAAGAAGTTAGAAAAGTTGCAGAGAGAGGTAAGCCATGCATAAAAGCGTATGCAGTGGTCGGTGTATAACTGAGAGATTTCAAGATTTTTCCTAATTCTATCGTCCAATCCTATGGGTCTCGTCCTAGGGTCAAGCATGGCTCCGATACCAACTGAAACATCCTCAATTTTCCACGAAGGGAAAATACACAGAATGGCGGATAATATAATAGTTCGAAGCATCAAACCATCTCATTATCTCGCAATAGTCGATACAGGATCCATACATCGAACAAAAGAATACAATTAGAAGGGATTACATAAATAGTTCATCGCCACACTGGCGGGATCATCAGAGTAGCTGCAGCGTCTGGAACAGCTGCGAAAGGCGAAAGTACAGTAAAACCTCCAAAAAGAAGCCTGAGCGTAGGAACGAGACATCTACTCCTCTTCGTCGTCATAGTCGTAGTCGGGCTCACCTGCCAAATAATTTTCAGTACGGTTTGTACTGGCCACATCTCCCACCCTATGCTTTGCTTTTGCTATGTAGTATTTGGTGGGATGCAAGGATATAATCAAATCGACCTAATATGTGGCTGTAGTTTCCTATGCAAACAGTGACCAATATTATATAATACAGTTCATCAAATTTTAATCCATCTCGTCCACACATCCAAACCCATTCCATCACCATCACACACATCTCACCCTCTCGCACTCAGTCGACAGGTCCAACTCCCTCTCGGAGCCTGTCTCAGCGGCTCACAGCCGAAAAAGTAACACCAGGGGGGAGAAATAGAAGGACTCCTCTCACTACTCCCGAGAAGCGTGGGTCTTAGGAAAGAGCCATACCAGTGGCTCACGGACTATATATAGATTCATAAACTCTGCAGAGTGTGTACTCCCGTAACCACAAGATCACTATCATCGGCGGTGCCCCGCCTAAGCTGATTTCGGCTGCTTTCTAACCGGTGCGATGCCACCCTACCACTCAGTACTGGGACATCCCAGATAGGTACCACCGGCACACTGAGACTGCGAGACATAGTACTGGGCC
>CM041647.1:36528244-36564027 GCA_023333625.1 Bothriochloa decipiens | reverse complement strand
AGTGACGTCGGATGCCTAAAACCTGGACATCTCCACATGTGATAATAAGTTATCACATGTGGAGATGTTCAGATTTTAGGCACCCGACCGCCCCGGCGCTCCGACCGCCGGGCCCCCGGCCCCCGGTCGCCCGGCCCCCAGCGCCATCCCCGTCCTCGACGCCCCCCGCGCTGCACAAGCCATCTGCCACTCCTTTCACCATCTCCTACTCCTGAAGAAGGAACTGCCCAAGTCAAAAGTGGTGGTGAGCAGAGAACGTGAGTGGTGGCACAACCTGCAGATGCGGCTGCCGGAGCAGAGTGACTACTACTTGCATGTGCCACCGCCGGAGTTTGTGTCGCGCAAGACACATATCATCCAAAGCTACCTGAGGTGAGATTCTTTTCATATCCACACAACTACGGTGGCCGTCTCCATGATATTCATCTCTATGAGTTGTATCCTGCTTTGTGTCTGAGTGTGTAATGTTAATTTCTTGTAATAATGTTTGTCAAATTATGGACACCACATCATTGTGCTGGTTTGCTGGGTCTGTTTGGGTTCCGTATTGTGTGATAAAAACTGGCAATTTCAGATTGCCACACAAACCAAGATATGTGTGTATGGATTGGTGTGCTGAGAACCAACTCGAACTCCATGGAATTCACAGTGGTTCTCCGTTGCCATATTTATTTGTATTGTCAGCTCATTTATTTCTCCTGAGGTGTGTTTTCGACTGCATTTTTTAATTGGCTGGGAACCTTAAGGCTTCACAAACATGTTGTGACCATGTTTGTTTTTTCTTGTGACCAACTTCTCGCAAAAAAGGGTGAATTAGCTATTGGATAGTTTGGACCTATTAAAAAAACGCTCTCTCAAGGAACAGATCCTGATAGACTTGATCTTGCCGAACGCACTGAGCACATTCTTGCGTGGTTAATACAAAAAAAAAAAAAGATGCATCAGTAGCCACTTTGCAGTTTCAGGCTACCAGATTAATAAACAGGGATTGCAGCCGGCACTTCCTCTGCTGGTCACGGACGCCGTGGCTTTTTGCTGTTCGTCTCGCACAGCAGGGGAGCAAGGAGTAGGTATGAAATATTCTCTGAAATAGGATTGATAGTCGATTGAAGTGATGATGCATTCTTGCTGTTGGATATCCATAGTATGAGTGATTTCAGCTATATATGAACATGCCAGGTTCTATGGTAATGCTACTGCTAACTATGTGCTAAATGTTGCTCACTAAATATTGTTCTGTGAACTGAATTTTTCTAAAAGCATACTGAAGTGTCTATCTAAATACTGAACTTTCCTGAAAGCTTTAAACTTAGTTTGTCATGGTGAACTGCATGGCAAGGTAATTTTTAGTGTCATGTGCTGCTCATGAGGGTAGGCTTTTGTTAATTTTTCATGTTAATTGGATTAAGTTTGGCCTTATTTTCTGATACTTTCTAGAAGCCAGGCTGCAGTTTCCTAATTGAACTTTCCAGTTGTACCAAACCAGTCAAGGTGTCTCATTCTAAGGCCATTGACTATGAGCTGAATCTAGCATACTAAATTGAAGTTATCCGTTTAAGGCTTTCCACCTTATTTTTGGTAGCACCTAAAAGCACAGGCAATGAGTTTGTAGAGCATCTCTTTTAGTTCAGTGATTCAGCATGTGTACAGCTATGTGTACAGTAGAAAAAACATTCCTTCATGGTGTTGTGTTGCATTTCATTTTCCATTGCTCATCTTAAAAACTAGCTTTACAGTGATTATGTTGCACCACCACACTGGGTTCAGTTTCAGAGTTATGAGAACATTATCATATGTTCATGATGTCCCTGATGTTATTTATGTAGTTTCCACAATAGCTAATTAATGTCTTTTATTTATGCAGAATTATCTCTCTGATGGACCCTATTGTTAGGAGTTGGTAATCTCGTTGGTTGAGAATTGGTGATTTGCTCGAAAGGTAATTTGCTCGATCAATACCTCCCTTGCTACTACACATGAATGGAATTATATATGTGCTTTCTAGATAACACTAAAGCATTTCTTAAATAAAAGCCTAGCACTAAATATAGTATTACGAGGCCATGTAATACTATATTATTATTATTATGTTCCTTTACAAGTACTTGTCATTTATTTATGCTAACTCTTTTGTTCTTTGTCATTGCAGGCACTCGGCAAAATGCCAGGCGGACGGCGGCAGCAGCCGCATCGAGCCGTACGCTCGGCGTACCAGGTCCCCCCGCAGGAGACCACCGACGACGACGAGGAGGAGGAGGTGTTGGCGGACGGGTCGTCCAGTAGGGGGTCCCAGCCCCGCAGCGGACGTCACCAGGCGACAAGGAGGCTGCCGTTCTCGTCCTCGCAAGGGGGGACGACGACGGGTGACGAGGACCGCGGCGGCGGCGGCGACGACGACGCCGTGCCTACACCAGGCCAGACGGCTTCGACTTCGTCAGGCGTGGCCAAGGTGTACTCGCGCGGGCCCACGCAGCTTCCTAGGGTGCGGCCGCAATTCAACAGACGCCCGGTGATTACACCCGTGGGCCAGACGTAAGTAACCATTATTGATTTCACTACTTGTTCATATGACATTTTGAAAATCAAACTGCAGACTAACAATTGTTCTTAATGACTCGTGCAGTACCTGGGCGTTTGTGAGCGAAGAAGGTGAATCATGCCATATCAATGGCATCCAGGGCCTCCTGATTAAGGAGTACTACCCTGGCCTTGTCGACGTGGACGGCGAGTTGAAGGTGCCCACGAGGTGGGCTCACTTCTACCTCGTCGACGTGGGTGGCGAGACCCTCGCGGCAAAGATAAAGAGGGAGTTTTGAGTGAGTCTTTCATCGCACCGCATTGCTAAATAGTACGCATTCGTCGGACTTCTTGAAACAATGCAATGCTACATGATGTGTCTGTGTGCAGGACTTCTTCACGTGCAAGGAGGGTAAAGCAGACCAGGCGGCGCGAGTGCAGGAGGCGGTCTGCAAAGATCGTCTCAAGGACCTGTACCATGAGGCGCGCATACAGGCCATCCGCGACTACTACGCCGACGTGCATGGAGAGTCCATCAAGAAGCCCCAAATCCGCCAGATCATGAACTCGAGGGAGATCGACCTCACCTTCGCTCAATACGTGTAGGTAATTAAGTAGGAAAACATTCTTTCAGATTCCTTCAGTGAAACATTACACTAATCTTCTCGTATGTAAAATACTTGATGTCATGCAGTTCTATCTGGGGTGGTGCGACAACCACAGGGACAGCTGGGAGGAGATTGTGCGCATGTGGCAAACGGACGAGGCGTACGCGAGGCGCAACGACCGTCGAGGCTGCCGCCTGCAGATGCGAGGGGTGCCACACCACCAAGGGAGCCAGCCCCTCCCAACGTACATGAGAAGATGGGTATGCGTCCGTTCATGTCTTTTTTCTTGCCCTCAATTGTCATTACTTGTAACCATATTTCTGTTTTCAATGCAGACGCAGGCGCACGGTGGGCAGAAAATCAACCAGTTCACCGGGTACCTCCTCTCCCACAAGGGCAAGGCGATAGCGCCGGACAACGTCTACAACCCGGAGGACGGGCCCGAGGCGTACAGCAACACCACCGCCTACGAGAAGGCGACCGAGTACACCGCTGCGGCTCGCCAGTGCTACGGGGAGACGTTCGACCCCACCGCTGAGCCCCTGGACACAGACCTCCTGGAGAGGTTAGGACCAGGGAAGCAGCACGACGGGTACTACGTGGCCCACAGCGCCGTCGATCCGTCCGATGCTCCCACACTGAGCCAGGTTCGATCCAGGCCCACGAGCTCCACCGACATCCCCATAGCGTCTCGGCAGCCGAGCATGTCGCAGTTCCAGGTAAGTATGGTTTCGTTCATCGTTCACTCGTTTCACACCTATACTTACAATCAACACTGCGGATGTAATATTGCAGGCCTAGGTGCAGGAGCAGATGGCGCAGATGCAGGCGCAACAGATGGCTTACCAGCAGCACTTGACAGCCGTGCAGCAGCACTACAATAGGCAGATGCAGGGTTTTGTCGGCTACTTCCAATCCCTACAGATCCCCGGGCCGCCTCCACCGTCTGAATTATTCGCTCCACCGCCTCCTCCACCGTATTTTCCTATGCCTGCTCCTGTCGCTCCTGCAGGGACCCCGGTGAGTACATTGACTCTTGCTTTAGCTTGTGCGTCCATCCTACAGATACTAATGACATCACTTGGCCTTTAACTTGTGCAGGTACAGTCAACAGGTTCGAACCCGTCTCCTAGAGCTGCCGGCCCTTAGATGATGCCGTATCCACCTCCGGGTGGCCCTTCTCCACCGTATCCACCTCCGCGTGGCCCTCCTACACCTTACTCGTGGCCGGTGGGCGGAGGGTGGCCGTACTTGTCGGCGCCGCGTGATCCAGGGTGGGTTCCGTGAGAAAACCCAGGGGGCTCTGGGGACGGACAACCTGACGGCTCCGGGGACGGCGCGACGAGCTAGGTACTTGTCGCTTGTGTTATGCTCCTGGACTTGAGTATCGTCGAAGTCTCTGTCATGTATTTCTTCTCTTCGTGATGGACCTAGACTTGTTGTGTTGAACTTCATGTGATGGACCTCGACTTGTGGTGTTCAACTCGTTGCATTGAGCTTCATGGTTGTAATGGACTTGTGGTGGTGATAAGAGATGCTATTGTGAGATATATGTGTTATTGTGATATATATGGTGACGGTGGTGATAAATGTGATGAAATTATGATATAAATAGTGTTACTTGTGGTACTGGTGAAATTGTGATATAAATTATGATTTTGCAATGTTTGGATGCAAGAAAATAGAAAAAAAGGAAAAAAAATTCTAGCTTTGCCGAGTGCTGACACTCGGCTGGAAAATTTGGCTAGAAATCCCCAGCTTTGCCGAGTGCCAGCGTGGCACTCGGCAAAGGGGTCATGCCTTTGCCGAGTGTCAGCACTCGGCAAAGAATTTTCAAAAAAAAATTTCTTTGCCAAGTGCCGAGCTGGCACTCGGCAAAGAAATTTTAAAAAAAATATTTTTTTCTTTGCCGACTGCCGCCCCGTCAGCACTCGGCAAAGCTAGCCGTCAGGCTGACGGCGCCACGTGGCTTTGCCGAGTGCTAATGTGGCACTCGGCAAAGGCGTTGCCGACTGCATGCCACGTGGCACTCGGCAAAGCCGCCTTCGCCGACGGTTTCTTTGCCGACAGCCCTTTGCCGACTGCCACGTGAAATTGCAGTCGGCAAAGTCTTTGCCGACTGTATTTCTGCCTTTGCCGAGTGCGGGTTGCAGTCGACAAAGAGAGCGAACCCTGTAGTGTATTAAAGCAGGACTTATGGCGATAAGAATATCTTGACAAAACATTTTATTAGGCTATCGCTGAAGCAAACGACGATTATTTTGGATCTATTATAGATTTAGATTAGATAGGGATAACGCGACAGCATATAGTAAATGGTGGAGGGGTTCAGAGAGTCAAGACTGACGACCCGCCTCTGGTGAAGTTGACAAAACTCAAAATCACGCACCTACGTGTGAAGGATTCACCCACGCGTACACGTAGTACACCATGCATGGGCCACGCCATAAGCAAACACAGGGAGCAATTGCATCGCATGTTTGCGGCTAGACCGCTAGAGCGGGTGATGAGTACCTGTTTTTTTCCCGACGGCGACCTTCTTCTTGGGGCACGCGTTTCCCCACAGCAGAGCATGTCGTCGAGGGATCTTTGCCGGCGGTGCAGCGAGTGTCGTCAAGGGCCCTTTGCCGGCGGTGCCGTAGTAGCACGTCGTCGAGGGCGATCCTTTGCCGGCGGTGCCGCACGCCGCAGCAGGACGCGTCGTCGAGGGCGTCCGTCGTCGAGGGCAACTCTTTGCCGGCGGTTATGATGGGAAGTTGCGGCTTGCGGGCAGAGTAACGCTTCGGGAGGGGATTGGAGACAAACGAAAAGGAGTCCGGCCGGCGTGCGGGGGTAGGTACGTACGCCAGAAGCGACGCGTCCGTTCGGAACGTAGAGAAGAAAGCGAAACACGTTGTCACCTAAGGATCGTTCTACCGGGATAATCGTTCGATGCAAAATCTAGCCTAATCTGACGGTGAAGATCTGTTGCGGGTGTCCATCAATTCATTCGCTCTTTTATACTGTAGATTCCATTACTAATCAAAAGCAATATGATGACTATGTAGCATGTTCTGCTGTGCTTGATATATATAGGTGCCGGTTTGGACTCTTTCACGTCATCAACAACGACTACATAAAATGGAAGATGTGTGCCATTGGTGGCAGTGCTTCACCAAGAATTCTGAGCCATGGCAATCGATTCCTTGCCGACAAGAACAAGGAGGTTTTATCATCTGTTCCCTTCAGCAACTTCTGTTCTTCTCATTTTAGTTTGCTCGCAAAGCTGTGTTTCTGATGAAGGCCCCTAGTCTGAAACTCTGTCCACGATCTTTTGTGAGAATCCATTATTTTGATACTCTAGTCATTACATATAAGTTCAAAATGAGTATGGGGCAGCACATTTTTTTAGAAAGCAAACCAGGAGCTGCATGTTATTTTCAGATGATCAGAAGCAAACTAGTCTGAACTCTGAAAATTTTTCTTCAGGTGACCAAGCGTGAGGTAGCACCAAAGAGTGAGTGGAGTAAATGGACCTGGATATCTGAAGCTGATACGATGCTCAACGGCGCATTCTTCACATCATCTGGTACTCCTACACCTGACGTTAAGCCCCCAAGCTTTGCCAAGGCGGCCTCTTTTGTGCCTGCGATCACGGCCTCCGTAGGGGTTCTGTCATGCAAGAAGGGGTCTCCATGCTGAAAAGGTGGAGGCTCTGAGAAATTTTCAGTCCAGTCTCCTTGGTAAGCAGATGAAGCAATGAACAACTATTGTATATGGCATTTTTAGTTGTTCATCGAGCATGGGAGCAGGACATGATAGCAAGTGTTTTACTTGTACAGTTGTACGTATTACCTTTTTCTACCATTGTTGGATTGTTGAAAAGAAAAATTTGCTTCAATAGGCTCAGCCACGTTTGGAGAGCTCTGCTCCTCATTCTTCTGCTCCTTTATTCTTCAATGGAGTGATTCTATTAGATTCATAGGAGAGAGCAGGGTGAAGAGCTGACGAGAATTGCTTCTCTAATGATCCTCACCAGAATATAACAAGGAGCAAGATGAAGTAGGTTTTTTTTAGCTCCGAGCTCTTAGCGTAAATGGAAAAGTGAATCTCTGCTGATGCCCATAAATTTGGATTGGTGCTCCACCAATTTTGTGAATAATCTAGGGCGATCCACCATTTTGCGGGCGGATCCGCCGTTTCGGTGGAGCAGATCCACGGTGGAGCTGCTGGATCCAAAATCATTTGGCTACAAAAGTTGGATCAAAATCTAGTTTTGATGAATCCGAAGAGAGCTTTACCAAACAAGGCCTAAGGGGGTATCAGCTTTGCATGGATGGGCCGAATTACCCAAGCTAGTAACACCAAACAGCATAGAGACATATGAAGAGATATATATTAATTTTGTAGTCACAAGAGGAGTTATCCTATTCCTACTTCAAGCTCCTTCCCTCAGTTCCTCTAGGGAAGGACCTACAAATAGCTCGCTCCTCTTGATGACCCTCTGATAGAGGAGCAGCTAGCATCATATTTGTTTTTTCATGAACGTGCATTTGTAGCACGTATTTGCAGCTAGCAGCATATCAAATTGTAAAAGGCAGGTTTTCTTTAATTTGTATTTCTTTTTGTTTCAACGCACGGATCATGTATATATACATACACACACGTAGATGGAGGAGAAACTGTACAACATCGTGGATTGTTATTCGATCGATCATCCGGTGGTGAGCTGGATAAAGCCCATGTAGGGGGATTGCCGGCCTTGTGGCGGCCACATGTAGGTCATCTTCCCACGCTTGCCAAGCTCAAGACGAGACAAAGACGATGACAAGCAGCGCTTGAGCTCCACCACCAAGAAGCAGCAGGCATCGTAGGTGATTGGGGGGCCGTACATGGTCGGCTCCATGGTGCTCATCGGCCTGCAGATGCAGAACCTGCCGTCGCCCAGGTAAGCCAGGCTGGGCAAGTCCCGAGGCCTCGACACATCTCGGCCGCCGCTGCTGATGACGCACTCCTCCCAGGGCGAGGGGAACGTCTCCGGCCACACGTGCCGCACCGCCCAGGTCCCGACGTCGCACGCGCACAGCAAGCCTTTGTCGTCGGCAGTGAAGCCGATGACCGAGCCGAGCTCCGGGACATGGAGCCCGCGGCCCTGGAACGGTAGCTGCCATATCCATATCCCCTCCGTCCGCCACGTCGTGCTGTGCTCGTCGGCGACATCCAGGGAGAACGTGCCCTTGCCGGTGACGGAGATCCACACGCGCGTGCCCACTGCACAGTACGCCGAGACGAACGCGAGCTCGTTCTCGGCCAGGCGCCCCACGGGTGGCTTCGAGAGCGGGACGGCGTGCCAGGACCCGTCGGGAAGCAGCCGGAGCTTCTCGAAGCCGTAGATGCCGTCGAAGAGGATGGTGTCCATCCTGAAGACGGTGCCGGCGGACAGGGGGAGCATGGCGGGCGCGTCCCTGTAGCCGCCGATCCCGCGTGGTATGCTGAAGCCACGGCCCATGGGCCACCACCGGACGAGGCGGCCCTCGGCGTCGCGCATCCGCGGGCTTGCCTGCCGCTCCCAGAAATCGTAGCCGCCGACCTGCATCACCGTGTCGTGGAACACGGTGTCGCCAAAGAAGTCGTAGAAGGCGCCCAGGACGGCGCCGTCCGAAACGGCGAAGGCGCGGCAGCCGGACGGCGAGGGGAAGCGCGCGACGGGCCGCGGGGAGCAGCCCGTTACCGCAACCATCTCTTCCTCGTCATCGGCCTGGACCAGCAGGTCGTACACGAGGTGGCCCTCCTCCTCGTCGTGCACCACCAGAAGCGGCCGGTCGGCGGCCATCGGAACGCAGCAGCCGCGTGGGAAGCAGTGCGACTCTCTCGCCGCGCGCAGCCAGGGTTGTCGCAATTTATAGTGCCGTGCGTGCTGCCTGCCCACCGACCAGATCTCCAAATCCTAGCTTTTGACGTGTTCTACTCCGATACGGCCCCGGTCCCACCCACCACCGGGTTTTTTTGGCTGCTGCTGCGAGTATTATCCGCCGCGCCCATCCCTCTGTTTTCATGTAATTTTTTGTCTTTAAAAAAGGCCTAATAAAAGTATATAAATCTCACCGTGATTAACAAAAGAAAAATATATACATATAATGTAAACTGAAGCTTTAACAAGCAAAGATGGCAAGCTGTAAATGTAGCTTTTCAGACTCTTCTCTTTGCACGTGCTGCAGGTTGAGATCATCCTTGCTGTCGCTGATTAGATGAACAGTTTCATACCAGATGAGCCAAACGTATGAAAGTCTGGCCTGCCTCCATCTTTTTAACTCCCAAATGCAGAATGTTGGTGCGGTCAAATCTGATTTTGTTGACATCACATAGTCTTCTGAGAGGCTTATTGGTCAGGACTCAGGAGCAACAACGGAATTGGAATTGTCGGGCTTATTGGTCTCCAATACATGAGCCTTTGCCGAACTCAGAATTCAGAAATCTACTCAACAGTAACGATTTCGATCTTATAGTTGTCTCTGTACATAATGCATGACAATAATAGATAGATACATTACAAGTTACAAATCCAAAACCGACATGATTCTAGGTCCACCCAGCATATGCCCCGAAGTCGTCACATCTAAGCAACAAAAGTTGGTTCTGCATGACTGACCAGCCCAGCGGACTTCCACAGATGCCGTTGCTGAACTATTAACTTCTAGTTCATCTCTACTGTAAGACTTTTTTTTTTTGAACCTGAATTTGTGTTATATTATACTTTTGCTTTTGTCCATTGTTACATATAAGAGTGGGGGAAGGATTTACAAATTCGGATTAACATAATTATGTTCACAATTTCCTGGAACAAGTTACACAGAGACCAGACGTCTGCGGTGTGCCTTTGCTTTCTCGGTATTCTTGGTCTCCAGGCAGCCGTATCAGAACTGCAGGCCTGGATTAGCTGTCTGAGGGAGAGAACTTCAGTGCCAAAGATGAATGTGTTTCTTCTTTTCCACAGCAGCCAGCAGCATAGTGCAAAGAAGGGCAGTGGAAGAACATTGAAGTTTTGCAGTCCAAGTTCAGTCCACAAACTGCTGGCAAAAGGGCAGTGGAAGAAGATATAATCCGTGGTTTCATCAGCAACGCCACAGACCTCGCAGCAGCTACTGGGCACAATTTTCTTCTTCTTTAGGTTAGCGCTGCATTGAATCCTCCCTTTTGAGGCTAGCCACATAAAGAACTGAACTCTGGGGGGCGCTGCGTTCTTCCAGATGAATTGAGACACCGGATCAGCCGCCTGTTGCCTTGCCTTGGCCACAGCAGTCGAATGACTGACTATTCGACTGACTTGCGTTTACCATTGCCTTGTAAGAGCACAGTCTGGGTAGCAATATTTCTTACTTGTTGTAATTCAATAGAGGCTTGATTGGTTAGTCTTGGAACGAACATGTTGTCCAAACCAGACAGTAAAACTTCTCTGACAGAGTCGTCTTTTCTAGTGCAGTGACTGTATATTGCTAGGGAACTGTCAGAGAGAGCTTCGTCCAGGTACCACACATCATTCCAGAAGGATGTTGCTGCACCATCATGGATCTCCACGGTAGTAAGGGCCTGATAGAGGGGGAGGATGGACCTCACCATATCCCATTGTAGGACATGAAGGTTGCCCTTGAGCGTTGCCATGTTAGTGTGTTGTCTGACCCAAGATGCACAGGCTGAGCTATCAGAACAATGCAATCGGTGGATCAACTTGAGTAGCAGACATATGTTCTGGGTTCTGAAATCTTTGATGCCAAGTCCACCCAGAACCTTTGTAGTGCAGCATTTCTCCCATGCCACGAGGCATTTAGCAGATAAGGCTTGCGATTCACCAGCCCACATGAAAGATCTTCTTTTGTCTATCTGATGGATGAGGGATGGCGGGATGTTAGTTGCAGACATAATCTACATGAGTTGACTGTCCAAGACCGAGTTTACCAGAACAACTCTTCCCATGGTGTTGAGTAGTGAGGCTTGCCACGATGAAAGGAACGAGTCTGTTCTCTCTATGTACTTGTTGAAGACTGAGTTATGGAGTTTGGCTGCCGACAGTGGTAGGCCCAGGTAGTTTTGAGGGAATGCTTTGAGCTTGCAACCAAGAGTGTGAACACACTGCTGAACTGCGCCAGGATCCATATGTATAGGTACTGCAGCACTCTTGTGGTAATTAATTGTAAGACCAGTAGCTTCAGAGAACCAATCAAGAATCTCTTTTAGTTTCTGGACATCTGCCAATTCTCCTTTAAGAACAATAAGAGTGTTGTCTACGTATTGCAAGGTCACACATCCTGATCCTTGGACCAGAGGGTGTCTAATTTCATTACTGTACTCTCTGATCAGAACTTGTAGGGTGCCGGATACCAAGAAAAGGTAAGGCGGCAAAGGATCTCCCTGCCGAAGCCCTCTCTTGCAATTGATCCATGGTCAGGCACACCATTGAGAAGCACAGCAGTTTTGGAGGACTCCAGAATGTAGTTCATCCACTGCCTCTAGGTGGAATTGGAAACCCCTTGCTGGACTGCAAGACTGTAAGGCTGTAAGTTCTACATGATTCAAGAAAGTGATGAAAAAGTCAATCTTCAGCTCTAAAGTGGGGATTAAATAGTCATGAAAATATATTATTTACATTCAGTATGACATATACCTGGTTGTTTGACTGAGTTTTCGCCCCTGTTATTTGAACAGCATTATCACTTATCAGTCACATCCCTTCAATTTTCTAGGCCGCTTGCCTGGGGTGTTCATGGAGGCGCTTCTATAAATCTTCCAGTGGTCTGGCAAAAATGATTTGAGATGAAGCCATAACATAGTTAAAAGCAGATGAAGAGATGAATTGAACTCGTATATAGGTCCATAGTAATAGGAAATACTAGGTATCCTTTAAATAGTATGTAATCTAACAGACATTGTAGAAACAGAATGGATTTTCAATTCAAAGATAAGCATGTACCATAAAAGAAACCGAGCAAAGTTTAACAGCAGAATTAAAGGTAAAAAACAACTAACCTTCTGGTTGTGGTCCCGTTTGCCTGCTCTTTCACCTCAAGTCACATGAAGCAGGATGATGCAAAATATTAATTGGCAACCCCCTCGTATTGAAGATGAAATGCGTAAAAAACTGAAGTGTCCGCTTTTAAATACCTGTAAACCCAATTGTATCAGGGTTGATGGGCCGATCAATGTCCCTATTAGAACGCTGCAAATAAATACACAATAGTGTTGATAAATAGAAAGCAACTAATTGTTGGAACCTGATAAGGCACTAGCCAGTGAGCATAGCTATCACCGCAAAAGGGGGAAACATAATTCACTGTCTCGGCAATAATTTTCCACTAGACCTTTTTAGATGGTTCCACTCGAGACATTTCAGTTAACAGGATTTTTGGATCTTGAAGTGCTGTTAATTAATTAACATATATTGTCATTGTGCACGACCCTGTTAATACCCCGACTAAGCTCTTCATATCTTCTATCAAGGAACTACTTGTGACAGCCATATACTCAGCAACAGATTAGAACAAGAGGAAGCCTATTTGCATTCCGGAGTATCTATTCCCCCAAGGTTTATGACTTCGCACTATCTTACAACAATTCCACACTGATAAAAAGAGAAAAAAAAGCAGGTAATTCAAGATTATATAATATACCTTAGGTGTGCTTGGTGCCTCTGTGAAGGAACTTTCCCGGTTAGCTGAAACTTCAGCCTCTTTAGCTTGCAGCTATTAACATAAAAGACAAGAGGGAACGGTTAGCTGAAGGGAGATAACAAATATTTGAAGATATGCTTAGTTTCCCCCGTTTTTCTCCTTCGAAGAAAAACATCAAAATTGGGAATCAACACTTCTGCAACCTAATGCAAATTTATAAGGTTAAAAGTATATGCAAGTTGCAAATTGCTAAAGAACATAGATGCTCAGCTTTAAATAATCTACCTGCTTTTGTAGGTTAAGCAATGTGAGTAGCTCATTCCGCAGTTCAATTTGTTCCGCAAACTGCTTTCGTTGGAACCTTAGGCTTTAAATTCACCTAAAAAAGATGGTTGCCAAAATATATTTATGCTACTTCACAAATTAATTTTGTGTACATCAAGTACAGAACGAACCCCTAGCTCTTGTAGTGTCTGATCAACCCTTTTGATAACTCTAAGGCCAGCTGAAGCACCTAATGCTTGGACCATTTGGTCAAGCGCATGGGTTCCCAAATACACTCGAAGCTGAAAGAGAAAGTATACAGGTCATATGCATATATGAGAAAAATGCAGATAGATGTACAATGTTTACACTGCAGTTAACCAGATAAGGTGAGAAGTGGTCACCAGTCACCAGTGGCATATTAACAGGTCTATTTGTTCTGTGTTTACCACTAAGAGGCAGCTATGTATTTCATAGAATCGGCAAAACATGCTATTACAATCATCTTTCAAGCATAAATAGGATCTATTTGTATTTAATGAATTATACATTTGATGAAAGGAGAGACGGGTCCCTTAAGCCCATTGAAATGAAAGTGGAGATGAACTGCACTACTCAACGCATCACTATTAGAACAGTACAGTTCAGACATGCAATGGATTCGTTTTTTCACCTGATTATGAACCTGATGCACCATATATCTATATATAGTGGCAAAAACGGATTTGCAAATGTGGCATCTATTTAGGGCCATCCGACACGACATTTTTCTCAAAACACAACATCAGTAGTTCAGTACTAATGGAAAGCTTGAATAAATCCCACTTGAGAGATGCATTTCAAAATGCCACTCGCTGTTAGCTTGATATATGATTACCCGACACCACATGGCAATATGGCATTTATCCTAGTTTCACTTAGTGGGAGAAAGTATTCTTGTAACCTCAATGTCCTGACAAAACCCTTATAATAAAAAATAAGGTTATATCAGATCTAGTGCAGGATCTGGAGCAGATAAACAATTTCAGAGCCCTTTCTTCATGGAGATCTTCATCATCGGAGCTTGGCAAATCTGGAAGCAGAGAAACAATTTCATCTTTGATCGTGGTCGCCCTTCCTTTAGCTCCTGGAAGCAAAATATTTTGGATGAAGCTAGTCTACAGGCTCTTAGACTCTCTGACTCTAAAAGAGCGATTTTATTATCCCTTCTAGCAGCCCTTGTCTAGTTTTGTTGTGGGGTTGTTGTTTTTCTCTTGTCCACCTCGGGCACCCCTTCTTTCCTTCTGCTCTAGTACAGTTTTTTCCTTGTTGTTTCTTGATCTGTTATTGGGCTTTGCTTTACTTTTAATAATAATAAAAAAATTACAGTGGGGCCTCCCCTGCTGTATTTTAGGTTAAAAAAAATATCTAGTGCAGGAATCAACACTGAAAAAATATATATATTTGGATCTTGGAATGTATGTGATTTATTCTCCTTAGGTGTCACTGAGTAGTGGTGACTGGTGAGTGCTGACATGGATACATAGTAAATTTGAGAGTGATAAGCTGAATTACGGCTGATCTTATTGCATAACAAAATGATCACTGTAGCTTCTTCAGGGTAAACGAACATCTGTCACATAATCAACCATAAGACTTAACCAGAAATAGTTTCAGGATCACCGTTCGCAGTGAATTAGGTATCAAGGTGTTAGCTGTTGTATTTGGATGTGCTAAAGATGGATGAGTGCTGCTCGAAGGAGATACACCATCAACAGGAACCATAGCATTATCAGAGCTAGGAGGCATTACAGCTTAATCAACATTCTACAAAGTATCAAACAATTAGACACCCAACAATCCATACCATAAGTATGAAGCAGTGTCCATTTACTCTTGAAAGTACCAACAACTGAAATAGAAAAGGGGATTGATGAACAATATTGGCATGCACCTGGACTGTCCAAATGATAAAGGTGCTATTTAATTTGAAAAAAAAAATCTAGATGTTTGATCATCAGTTGCTTCGCGAAAGAAACTCATCCCATAAATACCATACAAATTATCATGAAAAGCTTATTGCATTATATTATTTGTGCTATAGGACATGTAATAACATGGATTGGTTACTCACTTTACTAGCAGCACGAGATTCCATAATACACTTTGCTTCTGCTAAAGTCTGAAAATGCAACACTTGGTAGGCAGGTACACAACAACAGAATCTAGCAAATAGTAAAACTGCAAAAGTCAGCAATTTTCTCACCTCTGCATCCTTTCGTTCTTGCTGCTTTGTTTGGGAGAGAAGTGCTGATAATGCACGCTTCCTCTCAGTCTGATGAGCAGCATCGTAGGTATTCTGAGAACAAACACAGTGGACATATGTAAGTACAGGAAAAAAATATCATGACTTTGAAGTAATTACTTTTAATTAGGAAAGAGAATTAAGCACTACCTTCACAAGGGGATTCCCAGAAACATCTTCGAATGACCTAGCTCTATTAATTAGAAGAGTCCTAGAAGCTGCAAAAATAAAAGCAACGATGACTATAGAGGTAAGGTATGACATATAGATTGAGATGGTGGAAATACACACAAATTGTGCATACATGCTTATAAATAATAATTGATTGAATAGGTGCATAGTAAGTCATGATGCCACCTACTTCTGGTAACATAACATAGTACAGAGAAAGGTGTGTACAAATAAAGTACATTTGTACAGCAGACAAAATGCAATGGCAATCTTCATAATTTCCTTCATTAATTTAAAAGAAGTTGCAGGAGAGCAGTTTAGATTTTAGAACATCTATGCTGCAAAAGCGCATGCAAATATCTTGTTGTGATTGAAAGGTTATTGTCCACTGATGAATACTTACTTGCACATTGAATATAGACAGAACAACCAAAAATACATCACCAATGTTTTTGCTCCTGAACAAAAAAAGCATATTTAATTGCTCTCAATATAAAAGCAGGGCCAATAGCCTTTAGTCTAATGCATATAGAAACAAAGATTTCACAAAGCATGTTGTATTTGACATTCTAACCCGAGATATCATGATCAAATTACCAGAATAGTAACGACTCTTCAGATCTTCCACACTACGATCAGTCGGAAACCTATCGGCTATTACTATGAAGCAAATGTCGAATCTTTGACATAATTCAAATAGCTGATCTGTTTCTTCCTTGCTCCAAGCCTGAAATAGATGCACCACATATTTCTTTTAGAACTTTAGAAAGAACGTGGGGGGAAATCCAGAAAATTTAAACCCCCAAAAAGCAATAAGTTCATGAATATCCAAAATGGCCGCCCATAATATATTGATTTTCATCAGTATGGACACATGAAACACCGTCACAAACTAGCTGCCACAAACCCACAATATTGATCAAATGAACTGGGAGTCATATGGATAATTGCCTTTGATTTCACAAACTAGCTGCCACAAACCCACAAACCATCTCCCCTTTGATTTCACAAAAGGTTAACAAATAATTGCCTTAATACTGCAGGCTGTTGGACAAGCTGCATATTACCAGAAAAGTTTATTGGCATACCTATACACTTCATATATTTTGAGCTCAAGTCAAGGTTACATGTTAGCAAAATGCTGCAATGTTATTACAAACTAGTTCTAGTGCTTCTGCAGAACCTGTTGTTGCCATTCTGATTAATAAATGCAGCACGGGCACAGTAGCAACCTGCAGGAGTTCTACACTGCATATGCTCTAAACTGGAACACTACTACCAACAATTCATACAATTTATCTTGGAACTACAGTAATCCAAACTCACTTAAGACATCAGTTCAACCAAACAAAAGAAGAAAAAAAAGATATTTCAACAGGACCTTTACATCGCATCGCAGAGCGGGGGATGCCCAAGTAGATCGGCACATAGCCCTGCACAGCCGCCGCCTGCAACGCCGCAATCCGCACTCACCGCGCCCGCCGCTCGCAGCCCGCAACGCGAGGAAGGCAACTCGATGGACGGTGTCGCCGCCATCGCCGGCGCCGGCCACCTCTCCAGTTCGGCTGTTCCAAGAAATGAAGGAGGTAGGAAGGAGGGAGCGATGTGCGTCATTGTGTAGCTCTAACCCGAGCACCTGGATCAGATCAGTAAGCAGCGGCGCGGCGCCGACGAGCATGGGAGAAAAGGGGAACACGGGAACACCATTGACTTTAAAAAACCGCCCAACCACCCTCACATCAAATCTTTAATAATAAGAGTACAAAACGAGATATTTTACATGACTGCAGCTCATAGGCTGCAGCCCCCACTCTTTTACCGATCCGATCACCATTGTAAAGTCTCTTCCTTTGCCGATTTGATCCTCCTTTGCCGGTCCGATCCTCATTTTACCGTCGCCTTGGGTACACGAACAAAAACTCTATCGCGACACCGGCCAGCTCACCAATATAGTGCATTCCTCTCTGAAGATGATGCATAAAGAGTGGCCACTCCGCGTACTGCATCAGGCCTATTTGCCACCGCCTGAACCTTGGCTGCACCGGAGTGACCCCCGTCTGAGCAGCCACCCGCGGTACGAAACCTCGAGGCAGGGCGGCGGCTGGCAGAGGAGCTACTGGCACGGTGCTGGGCTCTGCGGGGCCTGGTGGAACCGAATGCTCCAGTCCATGAGCTGAGGGATTCCGGTGGTACCTTAGCAGTTGGTACCCCTGGACTTCGGCAGTCTGGTCGGTGGAGTTATAGGTGCTGCCGCGGTAGAACGCCGCCAGATACCTGCAGGAAGGGATGGGATGCAGGTGAATCAGTTATCACTGCGTACATTGAAGCAAAGCAAGATTGAAATTGACAGTCAGACTCTACTCACAAGTTATTACTCACGGCAGCATGCCACTGCCCGTTCACCTGTAGCATCCCCAGTAGTGTCCAGTAACCGTGCAGGTTGAGATGGACGACCACGTTAACGAGGTGGTCGTGAATCCTGAGCAGTAAATCGGGTCTGTTGACTAGTGGCACCAGCGATGGGTGATATCGAATGTCGGGCCACATCCTGAATCCTTCATGTTCCATCAGGTGCAGTAGTCCGTGTTCCACCTCGATAACTCGAACTGGGCTCTGGTTTCTGAAGAACCAGAGTCTTATTCCGGCCGCCATCCACTGCAAGTTCTCATCGATCCGGGGCACCAACTGATGAAGATTTAGGATCTGAACTGTTTCATTCTGGCCCTGTGGACTGACAATAACCATGCCAGTAATCAAATCAGCCAGAAAGGTCCCTGCATTGCATTGCATTGAACACAAGATCATCAATCAAACTGCAAATCTCAAAATTGCTATGTACACATGCAGAAAAAGAGACAGAAAAGAAAGAAATGCGCTGCCTGCCTGCATGGATTCTAGTGAAGACTGACAACCTGCTGAACACGCTTTCTGCAGCTTCGAACAAGTTCTGAATCGTCCTCTGCGCCTGCAGGGATAGAACGGGCTCCAACAGAGGGGGGCAACCGGTGCTGGTGCTGGTGCCGGTCCTGCTCCTGCGGCGGCGGCTGCTCCTCCTGTTGCTGCGGCTGCTCCAGCTCCTCCTCCTGCTGTGGCTGCTCCTCCTGGGACAGCGACTCTACCGGGAACCCAAAGCAGATCCACCACAGCGATTGTGGTGCAATACGAAGACCCAACTCAAATTCATCTCGGCCCGCGCTGTCGCCTTCGCCAGAGAAAATCCCTCTCCTTGCCTGTGTCGCCGGCGCCGATCCCACGCGATCGTCAAGAAACCAGCGAATCCAAAACAAACAAAGCAAGGTTCTTGGTTACCTAGCGTGTGTCTCGTTGTCGCCTTCGCCGGAGAAAACCCCTCGCCTTGCCGCAATCCCAATCGCCGGACTTCCCGCCGCCGCTGCCGGCGCCGATCCCACGCGATCGTCCTACACCGTACACAAACAAACCAGCGAATCCAAAATAAACAAAGCAAGGTTCTTGGTTACGTAGCGTGTGTCTCGTCGCCGCGCCTCACCGGCCGAAAGACGATCAAACCCACGCCGTCGTCGCCGTGCTGCATTGCAATCAAGAAATCAAGAAAACTAAAAAATCAAGAAAACCAAGAGGAGAAACGGTGGTTCCTGCACCGTCGCGAGGAAACCAGCGAATCAAAAAGAATAAAGCTGTGCGTCTCGTGGCCGCACGCCACTGCATCACCGGCCGAAAGATCAAACCTACGCCGTCGACGCCGTGCTCTCGGACTCCGGCGAGAAAAACTACTCCGGCGAGTCACTCCTGAGCACGATAGTACCTTCAATTGGGCTTGATTCCATCTAACCTGGGCTCCCTCTGTGCACAGCCCGCCGTCGTCCGCCGTTTCGGGACACACGCCGTCCCCGCCTCGCCTCGGTCTTCATCTTCTCCATAGGTGAGCGCGGTGTAAGCTCCTCTATCGAACGGCACCGGTCCCGTGTCAAATGGTGGCCGGAATCGTTACCTGAGCGAACGCCGGCGAACTCCTTCGCCGCCGGCGATGGCCGCCGCCATGTCGAAATTTTTTTCTCGGCCGACGACGTGGTCCGATCGGTTGTCCGATCGGTGGTCCGACCGGTTGTCCGTTTTGACATCTTGAATCTGCGTCGTCCGTTTTGATTCGGACGGCCGTCGCGTGGTAACTTTGCAGAAAAACCCCCGAGGTCTGGTTTATTTAGTTAAGAGCCCTCGGCGTTTTCGGTAGAATACGTTTACTCCGTTGGAAAACGTACTTCTTGCTTAACAGATCTAAAATACGCTTTGTCCACTGGAAAGCGTATTTTCCTTATAACAGCTTCCAGAATACGTTTTCTTCTCTGAAAGACGTATTTTCCCGTTTCAGTCCAGAGTACGTTTTCAGCTATTTACAGTTTTGCCATTAGCTTTAAAGGCTTATAACTTTCACGATTTAGCTCCGATTTGGTCCGTTCAGATTGCGTTAGATTCATAATTTCATAATCTACGCAGTGGTACTACTTTTGAAGTATTTTGGAAACTTTATATTTTTAGCCTATAATTAATGTATTTTTTTATCTATAGAAAATCTTTGAAAATTCATAACTTCGCCGTTATAACTTCGATTTCAGTGAACTTGACGTCTGTGTGATCGTAGGATCGAGTAGAATAGTTTTATAAACATTTTATTCTGTTTTGATGATAATGGTGTACTGTTTCTCTAATGGCTCTTTGTTTGCTTCGTGTATGTGTGCTCGATTGGATTGTCTGGTGTTGTTTGTAACGTCGAGTTCAGACGGTGAAGGTTTTGTTGAGCCAAGCTATTGTGAGGATCAGCAGGACTTCGTGAATCAAGGCAAGTATAGCATGGATCTTCCTTGTTACCTATTCACTTTAAATATCAATACATATGCATGTGTCTGTTTGATGACCTAGAAACTATAACTAGCTTTGATATCCTGATTCCTTGAACCTGTTGGGTTGCATTGGGTAGCAATGATGCTAGTGCTTAATGATATCATGATCCTGTGGCTTGACGAGTAATTGTGCCATGAACAGTAATAATGACTTTTAACTACCTGAGGATTTATCAGTAACGTACCTTCCGGGATTTACAGTACAACTGTGAGGGCTATATGGCTCTGGTTTTAGCTCAGTATGAGGACCTTTTCTAGCATGTTAGAGGTTCCCTTTATGGCGCAAGGGGGGTGTGTTTCGGGTTGGGTGTAGTTGGACCTCTGTCTGTATGTGTATAGGCTGCGGTCGTGTGCCATCAGAAGGGGGGATACTACATCCGTAGGGCACAGAAACCTCAGTGGCCCTAATGTGTTAGACGAACCTTTGAAAGGCTTCATAGTGAACCCTGTCGGCCTTCCTTGGTAGAGGGCTAAGAGATTAGCTACCTCGGGCGAAAGGGCAATTCACGGCTCACGGTGAAAGTGTACACCTCTGCGCGGAGTTTAATAAACTGGTATACTAGCCTTGCTCAAGGACACGAGCAGCCTTGGAAACTCCTTACACTAATGATGATCTCTCTGGTCATGTTAAATTGTTCATTCAGTTGCTGTTATGTTTACTATTCATTTATGTTACATTGATCATGATGGTTTTGGGAAACACTTGCCACCTTGATGCTGCATAATTGATCAATATGATAACTTATAAAAGCTAATGCAGTTAAACAGTGTCAGCTTATTTGAGCCTCATTAACCCATGTTATGCTTGCTGAGTACGGTTGTGTACTTACGCTTGTTTTATTTTCAATTTTAGAAAATCCCGGATGGGTAACAGATGAAGGCTAGGATGTGAGCTATCGTGCTGAGTACTAGGCTTGGTGTTCACCAGTCGACGTGTCTCTGTGGGATGTTTCCGCCATGATTTGATCTTAGATTTTATTGTTTAAGCGTAAGACTCTGTAATAAATATTGGTACGTTATGTAATAAACAGGGTGATGATACTCTTTATAATTTGTCATCTTATATGTGCGACTGTTCCTGGGGCGCATAAGGCTATTCATACATTCTATTATTATCCTTAATAATGGGGTGTGACAGGTTGGTATCAGAGCCGTGTTGACTGTAGGACGCCAGCCTAGATAGAATGGTCATTCCTAGTTTCCTTTGTTTCACTAGTTTCATGCTTCTTAACTTTAGCCTTGTTAATTACTAAATTTTTTATGCTCTTATACTCACTCTATTGTGAAAATCTTGACTCCACTCTAACCTATGTCTAAATCTTGTAGATGCCTCCCTATACTCGCCGCATGACTGCTGCTGCATATCGTGATCTATTCACCCACCTGGAGACTAGGGAAGCTGTTCCGCCATCACTGACCCCGGTGCCTCCATCACCTCAAGCTGAAGAAGAAGAACCAATGGAAGCTTCTGAAGAAGAAGAGCTAGAAGCAGTTCAAGATGCTGGTCAATCCCCACCGTCGTCTGCTGGTGGTTCTGCTGGAGGAGGTGGACCGCACGCTCCTATGGGATGGACTGTGAATATCTCCCGCGTACCAGAGTGCCACACCAGATCGCACCTGTGACTCATGAAGCTTCTCCGTGACTATTATGCTGATTGGGACCCCGCTGTGCAGTACACTTGCTTTCAACACACTCATCCGTTGGAAGGTACTTACTGGAGACGAATGTGGCTATATGTTCTCCAGGAGTGATGCAGAGTGCCTACAACATTGAGATGATCTATGAGTATCCTGGCCCTAGTCCAACACAAGAGGATGACATTGAGGGTGCTGCTTTTACAGCATGGATTGCTCTCCGTGGTCACCGCTTTGGACATATGCGAGATGATGAATTTCGCTATTTGCCTCGCGCACATCACAGAATGGAAGCTGGATGGGGTATGAAGAGTCCTCATGACTTGCCACCTGAGTCACGGGAATTGGCACACTTTGCGTGTGACATGATGCTCAAGCATCAGAGCATGGTAAGCACGGTGGAGCAGCTGGAGCAGAAGCTTAAGGAGAAGCAAAAAGAGATTGATAGGCTCAGAACCATGACTGGGCAACCAAAGATCTATGAACCGCTAGACCATGAGCTTCGACCTTAGTTTAAAAACCCCTATGTAATAGCACGTTATTAGTATCGTGAGTCAAGTTGAGTCGTGTCATGTTAGTGTTTGTGAACTTTGAGTGCTTGATGGGTTATGATTATGTAATATGGATGATTTGGATTTTTTGTGTGATTGCTGAAACATTGTGGGCTTGTCCTCAAGTTCCTTAGTTAAGGATGTTAAGGTTAAAGTTTGAATAAAATAAGTTTGGGTTGTTTTATCCTGTCTCTATCCTAGCTGTTTTCTGAGCGACCTATGATATTTGGGTTATATCTCGAAATCGGTTATTCCAATGCCTATGAGATTTTTCTGGGAGAAACTAGACTTTTTCATCTAACAATTCCCATAAGAATCAGGTCAATATCAGTTCTGAGTTGGAAGTTATGCTCATTGTAATCTGATGTAACATGCTGTCTGGAATATCTGAACAGTTCCTATTGTTGAGTTAATTTGACCGCTTAGATGACAGAACCTGGTAAAATAGTCTGAATAGAAGCTGTAGATAATTTCTTAACCTTTCCAAGCATATATAGAACGTCCTGTTTTGACATCTGGATCTCGAGTTATGAAGGTTTTTCTGTGATGCTAAAATTGAAGCTCGCCCAGAATTTTTAGTTTTGGCAATCCTTATTATTATATAAGTGATTTGTAACCTGAATAACTCTAAGCTTTGATTTTGTTGGAATACAGATGGCCGCTTGGGGAGGAATAGGTAACCGTGGTGCTAGAGGCCGTGGCCGTGGTGCTGGTCATATCACAAATGAGGAAGTAATGGAGGCACAAATGCAGATGATGCAGACCATGACTCAGTTTGTACAGACCATGCAAGCTGGAGGGTTACCACACGCACAACCGCCAAGGGATAAACGCAGGGAATTTATGCAAGGCCATCCTCCTGTGTTTACCCACACTACAAATCCCTTGGATACTGATGACTGGTTGTGTGCTGTGGAGAGGCAGTTAGACCTGGCTCAGTGCAATGATGCTGAGAAGGTGTTGTATGCTACGGGGCAACTCCAGGGAGCTGCCCAGAATTGGTGGGTTCATAGCAAGCTGCACGTCCCCATAATGCTCCTGCTATCACCTGAGACAGGTTTAAAGAGGATTTCTTGGCTCACCACATCCCCGAGGGTTTGATAGAACAGAAGGCTGAGGAGTTTCGGAATCTCAGAATGGGCTCGATGACCATGAGCGAGTACCATGCTAAGTTTGAGGAATTGGCTCGTTATGCTCCCCATGAAGTTATGAGGGACGTTGATAAGCGGCGTCATTTTCTCAATGGTAACTATTATGAACTCAGACTGCAACTGAAGGGCAATAGGTATGACACTTTTGAGGAGTTGGTGAACACTGTAATTGTGCTAGATAGTGAACGTCTGGCACAAGATAAGAAGAGGAAGATGAGTGGACAAGGATCTGGTAGTAACTCACGTTTCCGCTCCAACTTCCATCAAGGGTTCAGGCAGAGGTTCCAAGGACCAGTCAATCAGAGGACTTATGGTCAGAACCAACAGAGTGGGAATGGGAATCAACGCTCACACCAGCAGCAGCGTCCCAATAATAATCCGGCTCCACGTCTCACCGCCCCCAACAACACTCCTTTGAGGAATGGTGGTCCCAACACGCCTACAAGGTGTTTCATATGTGGAAAAGAAGGGCACATGTCGTACAACTGTCCAGATAACAAGATGAATCAGTAGACCCCTCAGCGTCCGAATAACAACCAGAGGCCTCCGCAGTATGGGAAGGTTCACCATGTGTCCACTAAGACCGTTCAGGAAGCTTTAGAGGTTATGCTAGGTACGTTCAACATCAACTCTATCCCTGCTACTATACTTTTTGATTCTGGAGCTTCGCATTCCTTTATCTCACAAGCATTCGTTAAAAAGCATGTCATGCCAGTTTTACCCATGAAAGATCAAATGGTAGTAAATTCACCAGGAGGTGCTATACCAGCTTCTTACTACTGCCCCTTGTCTAACATTAACTTAAGGGGGGTAGACTTTTTGGCAAACCCTGTAGTATTGAATGCATCTGGTATTGACTTAATCCTGGGGTTAGATTGGATGGAAGCTCACCAGGCAGTGATAAAGTGTAAAGAGAGGGTTGTGGATCTAACTACATCAAGAGGGGATAGAATCAGTGTTAATGTCAGAATACAAGCATTGCCTACAGCCACACTAAATCAGCTTGACGACAATGCAGATTCTCAGAATCAAGTGGTGGAGGAGTTCCCGGATGTGTTCCACGATGAATTGCCAGGTATGCCACCTGATCGCGACATTGAATTTATTATTGAGTTATTACCTGGCAGTGCACCCATAGCTAAAAGACCATATAGAATGGGGGTTAATGAATTAGAGGAACTTAAGAAACAATTAAGGGAATTAGAAGAGAAGGGATTTATTCATCCTAGAGCATCACCGTGGGGTTCTCCTGTGATTTTTGTTGATAAGAAGGATGGAACTCAACGGATGTGCGTTGATTATCGATCTCTCAATGAGGTTACTATCAAAAACAAGTACCCTTTACCCCGGATTGATGATTTGTTTGATCAGTTGAGAGGTGCCTGTGTGTTCTCCAAGATTGATTTGCGTTCTGGTTACCATCAGTTGAAGATTCGGAGTTCTGATATACCGAAGACGGCATTCACCACTAGGTATGGTTTATATGAGTATACGGTTATGTCTTTTGGGTTGACCAATGCACCTGCCTACTTCATGTACATGATGAATAAGGTGTTTATGGAGTATCTTGATAAGTTCGTGGTGGTCTTTATTAATGATATCCTGGTATTCTCGAAGAACAAGGAGGAACATGTAGAACATTTGAGGTTAGTCTTGTAGAAGCTTAGAGAGCACAAACTTTATGCTAAGAAGAGCAAATGTGAGTTCTGGTTGGAGAAGTCTCTTTCCTTGGCCATGTTGTTTCCAATGGAGGAATAGCAGTCGATCCAAGCAAGGTGAAGGATGTGTTGGATTGGAAGCCACCTACTGATGTCAGTGAGATTCGCAGTTTCCTTGGGTTGGCTGGTTATTATAGGAGATTCATTGAGGGATTCTCGAGGATTGCTAAGCCATTGACAGCATTACTAGAGAAGAATGCCAAGTTCATGTGGTCCGACAAGTGCCAAGCTAGCTTTGAAGAGTTCAAGAAGAGATTGACAACCGCTCCAGTGTTGGTATTGCCAGATCTAAGCAAGAAGTTCTCTATCTACTGTGATGCTTCTCGTTTAGGTTTGGGGTGTGTTCTTATGCAAGAAGGTAGAGTTGTTGCTTATGCTTCAAGACAGTTGAGAAAACATGAACTTAACTATCCTACTCATGACTTAGAATTAGCAGCTGTGGTTCATGCTCTGAAGATTTGGCGACACTACCTCATTGGCCACAAGACTGATATATTCACTGACCACGAGAGCTTGAAGTATATCTTCACTCACTCGGATCTGAACATGAGACAACGCCATTGGTTAGAGTTGTTAAATGACTATGATTTTGAAATGCATTACCATCCTGGAAAGGCAAATGTTGTGGCCGATGCCCTTAGTAGGAAGAAGCCTGCTAAGACACCTGAATGTGATCAGTTGTGTGCAGAGTTTGCTCATCTGAACCTTACTCTTGTTACTAATTCAATGAAAATAGAAGTGACACCAACCTTAGAGGAGGAAATCCGCAAGGGTCAGCGAGAACATGAGGATTTGAAGTACATAGCCAAGAAGTTAGCTGAAGGGAAAGCACCTGGATTCCGCATTGATGAAGAGGGTACTCTATGGTATGGCAACCGGATATGTGTTCCAGAGATAAAAGGTCTTCGTCAGGCAATTCTGCGAGAGGCACATGAGTCAGCTTATTCTATCCATCCCGGAAGTACTAGGATGTACATGGATCTTAAGGAAAAGTATTGGTGGATTGGTCTGAAGAAGGAGGTGGCAGAATATGTTGCTATATGTGACACTTGTCAGCGTGTGAAAGCAGAACATCAAAGGCCAGCTGGATTGTTGCAGCCATTAAGGATACCAGAATGGAAGTGGGAAGAAGTCGGTATGGACTTTATAACAGGATTACCTTGTACACAGAGAGGTTTTGATTCCATTTGGGTAATAGTTGATCGATTGACCAAGGTTGCTCACTTTTTGCCAGTCCAGACAAGATACAGTGCCCCAAAGTTAGCGGAATTGTATATGGAAAGGATTGTTTGTCTTCATGGGGTACCAAAGAGGATTGTGTCTGACAGAGGTACCCAGTTCACATCTCACTTTTGGAAAGCTATTCATAGTGCGTTGGGGACAAAGCTGAACCTTAGTACCGCATATCACCCACAGACCGATGGGCAGACTGAGAGGCTTAATCAGGTTCTGGAGGACATGCTGAGAGCTTGTGCATTACAGTTTGGCACAAGTTGGGATAAGAACTTGTGTTATGCGGAGTTTTCCTATAACAATAGTTATCAACAGAGTCTCAAGATGGCACCATTTGAAGCTCTGTATGGGCGTAAGTGCAGGACACCGTTGTTCTGGAATCAGACTGGAGAAAGTCAGTTGTTTGGGATAGATGTTCTAAGAACCGCGGAGGAACAGGTACGAGTAATTAGGGAAAACTTGAGGATAGCACAATCTCATCAGAAGAGTTATGCGGATACACGTAGGAGGGAGTTGACATTCCAAGAAGGTGGCTATGTGTATCTGAAGGTATCTCCTATGAGAAGTGTGAAGAGGTTTAACCAGAAAGAGAAACTTGCACAGGTATGTTGGTCCGTTTAAAATTTTGAAAAGATGTGGAGAAGTGGCTTATCAGTTGGAGTTACCTTTTGAAAAGATGCGCGCCGCTCCCTCCTGTCGCTGACGCATGGGGCCCGCGTCGCCTTCTTCTCCTCCGACTCGGCCGCGACCCGGACGCCGAAACCGACCCGCGCCGCCGTGCCACGCCGGGTCGTTCCCCTTGACCTTAGGCTATTTAAGCCTTTGATTTCGCGCCGCAAACCCCTACCAGAAACCCTAAGTCAGCCGCCTCGCCTTGAGCAACCGCAACGCCCGAAACCCTAGCCGCCGCCATTGTCGCCACCGCCGGAGTCCGCAATTCGCCGCAACCCGTGAACATTTATTGGTGTAAGTTGGCCTTTAGCCTCGTCGTGAACTCCTGAGCACGATAGTACCTTCAATTGGGCTTGATTCCATCTAACCTGGGCTCCCTCTGTGCACAGCCCGCCGCCGTCCGCCGTTTCGAGCCACACGCCGTCCCCGCCTCGCCTCGGTCTTCATCTTCTCCATAGGTGAGCGCGGTGTAAGCTCCTATATGGAACGGCACCGGTCCCGTGTCAAATGGTGGCCGGAATCGTTACCTGAGCGAACGCCGGCGAACTCCTTCGCCGCCGGCAATGGCCGCCGCCAAGTCAAAATTTTTTTCCTGGCCGACGACGTGGTCCGATCGGTTGTCCGATCGGTGGTCCGATCGGTTGTCCGTTTTGACATCTTGAATCTGCGTCGTCCGTTTTGATTCGAACGGCCGTCGCATGGTAACTTTTCAGAAAACCCCCCGAGTCTGGTTTATTTAGTTAAGAGCCCTCGGCGTTTTCGGCAGAATACGTTTACTCCGTTGGAAAACGTACTTCTTGCTTAACAGATCTAAAATACGCTTTGTCCACTGGAAAGCGTATTTTCCTTATAACAGCTTCCAGAATACGTTTTCTTCTCTGGAAGACGTATTTTCCCGTTTCAGTCCAGAGTACGTTTTTAGCTATTTACAGTTTTGCCATTAGCTTTAAAGGCTTATAACTTTCACGTTTTAGCTCCGATTTGGTCCGTTCAAATTGTGTTAGATTCATAATTTCATAATATATGCAGTGGTACTACTTTTGAAGTATTTTGGAAACTTTATATTTTTAGCCTATAATTAATGTATTTATTTATCTATAGAAAATCTTTGAAAATTCATAACTTCGCCGTTATAACTCCGATTTCAGTGAACTTGACGTCTGTGTGATCGTAGGATCGAGTAGAATAGTTTTATAAATATTTTATTCTGTTTTGATGATAATGGTGTACTGTTTCTCTAATAGCTCTTTGTTTGCTTCGTGTATGTGTGCTCGATTGGATTGTCTGGTGTTGTTTGTAACATCGAGTTCAGACGGTGAGGGTTTTGTTGAGCCAAGCTATTGTGAGGATCAGCAGGACTTCGTGAATCAATGAAAGTATAGCATGGATCTTCCTTGTTACCTATTCACTTTAAATATCAATACATATGCATGTGTCTGTTTGATGACCTAGAAACTATAACTAGCTTTGATATCCTGATTCCTTGAACCTGTTGGGTTGCATTGGGTAGCAATGATGCTAGTGCTTAATGATATCATGATCCTGTGGCTTGATGAGTAATTGTGCCATGAACAGTAATAATGACTTTTAACTACCTAAGGATTTATCAGTAACGTACCTTTCGGGATTTACAGTACAACTGTGAGGGCTATATGGCTCTGGTTTTAGCTCAGTATGAGGACCTTTTCTAGCATGTTAGAGGTTCCCTTTATGGCGCAAGGGGGGTGTGTTTCGGGTTGGGTGTAGTTGGACCTCTGTCTGTATGTGTATAGGCTGCGATCATGTGCCATCAGAAGGGGGGATACTACATCCGTAGGGCACAGAAACCTCAGTGGCCCTAATGTGTTAGACGAACCTTTGAAAGGCTTCATAGTGAACCCTGCTGGCCTTCCTTGGTAGAGGGCTAAGAGATTAGCTACCTCGGGCGAAAGGGCAATTCACGGCTCACAGTAAAAGTGTACACCTCTGCGCGGAGTTTAATAAACTGGTATACTAGCCTTGCTCAAGGACACGAGCGGCCTTCGAAACTTCTTATACTAATGATGATCTCTCTGGTCATGTTAAATTATTCATACAGTTGCTATTATGTTTACTATTCATTTATGTTACATTGATCATGATGGTTTTGGGAAACACTTGCCACCTTGATGCTGCATAATTGATCAATATGATAACTTATAAAAGCTAATGCAGTCAAACAGTGTCAGCTTATTTGAGCCTCATTAACCCATGTTATGCTTGCTGAGTATGGTTGTGTACTTACGCTTGTTTTATTTTCAATTTTGGAAAATCCCGGATGGGTAACAGATGAAGGCTGGGATGTGAGCTATCGTGCTGAGTACTAAGCTTGGTGTTCACCAGTCGACGTGTCTCTGTGGGATGTTTTCGCCACGATTTGATCTTAGATTTTATTGTTTAAGCGCAAGACTCTGTAATAAATATTGGTACGTTATGTAATAAACAGGGTGATGATACTCTTTACAATTTGTCATCTTATATGTGCGACTGTTCCTGGGGCGCATATAAGGCTATTCATACATTCTATTATTATCCTTAATAATAGGGTGTGACACATCAGGTGCAGTAGTCCCTGTTCCACCTCGATAACTCGAACTGGGCTCTGGTTTCTGAAGAACCAGAGTCTTATTCCGGCCGCCATCCACTGCAAGTTCTCATCGATCCGGGGCACCAACTGATGGAGATTTACGATCTGAACTGTTTCATTCTGGCCCTGTGGACTGACAATAACCATGCCAGTAATCAAATCAGCCAGAAAGGTCCCTGCATTGCATTGCATTGAACACAAGATCATCAATCAAACTGCAAATCTCAAAATTGCTATGTATACATGCAGAAAAAGAGACAGAAAAGAAAGAAATGCGCTGCCTGCCTGCATGGATTCTCGTGAAGACTGACAACCTGCTGAACACGCTTTCTGCAGCTTCGAACAAGTTCTGAATCGTCCTCTGCGCCTGCAGGGATAGAACGGGCTCCAACAGAGGGGGGCAACCGGTGCTGGTGCTGGTGCCGGTCCTGCTCCTGCTCCTGCGGCGGCGGCTGCTCCTCCTGTTGCTGCGGCTGCTCCAGCTCCTCCTCCTGCTGTGGCTGCTCCTCCTGGGACAGCGACTCTACCGGGAACCCAAAGCAGATCCACCACAGCGATTGTGGTGCAATACGAAGACCCAACTCAAATTCATCTCGGCCCGCGCTGTCGCCTTCGCCAGAGAAAATCCCTCTCCTTGCCTGTGTCGCCGGCGCCGATCCCACACGATCGTCAAGAAACCAGCTTATCCAAAACAAACAAAGCAAGGTTCTTGGTTACCTAGCGTGTGTCTCGTTGTCGCCTTCGCCGGAGAAAACCCCTCGCCTTGCCGCAATCCCAATCGCCGGCCGTCCCGCCGCCGCTGCCGGCGCCGATCCCACGCGATCGTCCTACACCGTACACAAACAAACCAGCGAATCCAAAACAAACAAAGCAAAGTTCTTGTTTACCTAGCGTGTGTCTCGTCGCCGCGCCTCACCGGCCGAATGTCGATCAAACCCACGCCGTCGTCGCCGTGCTGCATTGCAATCAAGAAATCAAGAAAACTAAAAAATCAAGAAAACCAAGAGGAGAAACGGTGGTTCCTGCACCGTCGCGAGGAAACCAGTGAATCGAAAAGAATAAAGCTGTGCGTCTCGTGGCCGCACGCCACTGCATCACCGGCCGAAAGATCAAACCTACGCCGTCGACGCCGTGCTCTCGGACTCCGGCGAGAAAAACTACTCCGGCGAGTCACTCCGGTAATAAGAACAGAGGAGGACGACGAAGAAGCGACGAAGTCAAGAAGGAAACCTGGCGCCGCCGGTGCCCTCGGGTCTCGACGCCAAACTCAGCTTCTTCTTGCCCGCCGGCCTGCACTTCTTGCTCGCCGTCAGCCGTCAGCCGTCAGCCCGAACGCCTTGTCAGAAATAAATCGGCGCGTCGCTCTGTCTTATAATTATTTTATATATATAAGCTGGCCGTTGCGTAAGCCCCTGTTTGGAAGCCCCGTAATTGGGCCAAAACCATTGTAAATTACAGGCCCTTTTATTTTTCCAACACAGGCCGCATTACTTGTTTGGATGACCGGTGAGCCCAATAATTTTACACGTGTTCTGGCCCAAAACCCCTGGAAAAAAGTGTGGCCTTTTATGTGTATTCTTGTACAGTAGAAAATGGTGTGCCCGTTCAATGTTTTCTTTCCACGATTTTTACAAATTATTAACGTCCGTGTTTTACTTAGTTTTTTCCTGAGCGTTAACGACTTCATTGCTCTTCAAGCTTACAACAACAACCTCATTGGAAGATCGTGAGTGCAGGTACCGTGCCTATCCATGTCAATGATTTATATAGCATGCTATGGATTGGACTGCAGTAATTGAATTTTAATGGAATGAGGATATACCTGGTTTTAATTGTTAAAGTAGTTATTTGTTTAATCTTAGGTTTAGTATTTTTCTGGGACTGTGTTCTACCATGGTACCTTATATCTACGAACGTTTTCCGTGTAAAAAAATAGAAAGTAGAATGGTGCCCATGATCAATGTTGGTGGGTATCTATAAATATACTTTTGTCTTCTCCGATCAATATTTATTTTCTAAATTTCATTATTTGCATATATTTGATGGTGGTCTTGAGCTACGTGTCACCGAGTAACTTCTGAAATAAACTACAAAACTGTCGTGGATCTGCCTAATATCCTAACCGGCGGTACAAAGAGTCACTACAAAACTGTTGTGGTCTTGAACTATTACGATACCTTTCCATGTCAACTGCCATGTCACCTTTCCACGTCATCTTTGATCACCTACACATCATCTCTATACTGCTCAATGCGTAATAATGTGTCACTGCAAAACGTGACTATAATAGTAGACACAAATTGTGAATGCCTCTACAATATTGTCTCTACAGTTTTTCACATGTTATTAAATGTTTCTTTACAATATAATAACACTAATGGAGACGTGTTGTATGCGCATCTATAAAAGTGTATCAATGTATTTAGACACGTATCTAACGTGTCTATGTATTGGAATACAAGTGAATTATCCACCTCTCCCCATCAACTTAAGCTTTTGGGTTGAATTGGTTGGTGCATGCAACTCAATACCATGAAACATCTATTCAACTTATAGATATGCTTAAGGAAACCGTCTCTACAGAGCCAGACACGTCTATGCGAAGACGCTTTTGACATGATTTTGTAAAGCGTGCCTACATCCTTATAGAGACGAATAAAAACATATCTAGGGTCTAAAAAAGCGCACATTTATAGGTCATTCAATGTCTATTGTGCTTTCATAAAAAAAAGTCTATTGTGCAGATTTATAGAACATTCATTCAATGCCTAATAGTGATGTTGTCTTCAGTATCAGTTCCATGTTAAGAGCTCTGTGTCAATATTTTAGTGCCTAAATTAGCACCCTTCCACATTAGCTGAGTGTATTGTGTAGATTCCAAATTAGCACCCCTCCATTAGTGTAATTTCAATCATTTGTCATATGGTTGAAATCTTCGCCCTGTGGATATGATAATAAACCCTAAACCCTAAAAAGCCTAGAGCCACCAGAATCTTCGCCCAAGTTTTATAAATATGGTCCATGAAAAACCTTTCTCACGAGAAGATGTTGCAAACCAATACTCACACCTACAAACGTTTTTACATATATGTGGATGCTTGTGCATTGGTGGCATAAACAATATGCGTGAAATGTATTTCTCTTCGTTTTCAGAAGGTACATTGTTGATATATTTCTTTGAAAGTGTTCATGATAGATTTCGTGTGAATTGTAGTTTTTCTGACATGGGTCATGGATGTATTTCTTGAGGGAGACGATCACGAGAGATTTAATTTGTATGTGAACAATGTTTTCCTTCTTTTTTCTGAGATGGGGTTATGTATTTGTTGGAAAGACAAGAATGAGATAATTTCCTCGAAAACAATGTTGAGAACTTTGCCCCATTACATATCTCAAAAACAATTCTATCAATTTCCGATTACAATTAGATTTTAGTTACCAATTATTCTATACGCATGAATAATGCATCTGTAGCCCAATTTCAGATTTGGGGTTTTGGTGATCGACGAGCACAAGAGCTTGTGATTATCGTGTGTTTTGTAGCATATTAAGACAATCGCACTGGTTAAGTCATCATGAGTAGTGTGTGTGTTTGTATATATATATAGTTTCCTCTGCCTTGAGCATGATTAATTTGGATTGATGATTTTCGAAGACTACAGAATCGAGTCCAAGCCTGGAGTTCGGAGGCACTTGAGGGCTTTGTTTTTATTTGATTTGATCGTGATGGAAGTCTAAATGGAGATCATTTGCATATATATGTCTGAGTGTACACCGCTTATATATTGATGGTTCTCCCATGCCGCGTAATAGTTGACGGTGGCGTGGATGTGGATCAAAAGTGAGAGTGGATTCACGGCGGCAATTGTTGAAAATAAGAGCAATTTAGCGATGCATAAATTAATTCCGACAATGAGGAAAAGACCAACAGCATGTATCACAGGTATGTGATTTGATACTAGCAACAAGGAGAATGCGAGAACGAACAACGGAGAGAGAATCGACATTCTTATAGTGGGATTGCCGGCGAAGGAAGACGTAGCAGACCGTCGACTGAGATCCGGATCAACGGCATAGAGGGAAGAAGATGTCCAGCGAGCAGTCGCGACGGCGCTTCCCAAAAACCTGATACGCCCCCTACCCCTCGCAGGGATGCGAGGAGACATAGGCTTCGGAGCCTGCTCTCCTGACACCGATGGCACGTCGGCGACGGGATGGGGAAGACGGCGGTAGCACAACACTGTGGCGAGGAAGAGATGAATCTCTCGGTGCTGAGGACGACGTCTCGCCCCATATTTATACACGCGTCGTAGCAAATAGGAAAGTAATTAGTCGCTCAATCATAGTATTACGGTAATTGATCTGCCGTTTATGCACTTACCATAATACGAGAATAACTGCTTACCAAATAGGCCAGCGTAATTTTCTCCATGCATGCAAAAATTCAGAGTGGCAAAAGGAGGCCGCGCACCCGCAAGGGTCGGAGTAGGAAATCGGCGGACCATTCAGCGCATGTTGTGCGTGCACGCCCATTAGCCCCGCCCTGCCCGGCGAGCGAGCGCGTGTGTGGTTCTTCCTTTTCCTCTCCCCAATAGCTCTAACAAGATAGAGATAGCTCAACTATTTAAGTTGGTCTCACTCCTCTTGAAGTAGTAAGGTGGGACTAAAGTCTCCTACCTTTCCATATATACATGTATGTGTGAGTGGGACTTTGGGATTTATTTGAAATTGGTTGGCCCATGGCCCAAAACATCTAACAGAAGGAGCCGCTGTGGATCACGTTCACGCGCGACATGACCATCCGGCCGAAAAACGAGCTGCTAGTTGGCTCGCGCAAGACCGTCGACGGCCGCGGCGCCAACGTGGTCGTCGGCGACAGCGGCACCTGCTTCGTGGTGCGCAACGTCAGCGACATCATCATCCATGGGATCACCATACGCGGCTGCAAGCCTACGGAGGCGACGTCGTCGTCGGAGTCGGGCGATAAGGCGGACCACTCCGACGAGGGTGACGGCATCGCCGTCTTTGGCTCCAGGATTGTGTGGGTGGACCACTGCACGCTGGAGGCCTGCGCCAACGGCCTCATCGACGTCACGGGCGCCTCCACGGACATGACCCTGTCCAACAACATCCTCAGGAACCATAACAAGACGATGCTGCTTGGGCACAGTGACGATTACACCGCTGACAAGAACATGAAGGTCACTGTTGCGTTTAACCGTTTCGGACCGGGTCTTGTCCAAAGACAGCCAAGGTGCTTGCATCATCAACAAGCCATATGCATTTTATTTTGTTTAAAAATAAGTAAAAGCATTTTATTTAGTACTAGCTGAGATGCACGTACGGCACGCACGTGCCTATAAAATCTTCCATCATAGAAGAATCATAATCAAATTATAAATCTAATTATCTGTTGTACAGGTGCTTGTTCTATTGCCGAGTTCATCGAAGGTCCTGTTGCTACTTCTTGTTCTACCTTCAGCACCTTGTGAGAACCTATTTTTTCTCGGTGGGCTATGTTCACATCCTTGTCACATAGTCAAATGGTGTTCCACAGTTGATGGTGCACGATCTTCTGTTGCTGCAGAGAGGCAAACATTAAATCTAATCCTGGTGAACCACATTTTAAATATTGAATAACAAAATTGCATCCAAGAATGTTCAATTTTAAAAGTTAATTTGAAATGATAAACCTCACAATAAGTAGAATACTAAGAAGAATACTAACAATTTATCTTCATTCCAGCCTAACAATATTTGTGAACTGAACACTATATTACTGCTAAAATACCTTTTTTTTTGTTTGAAGCACAAGAATGTATGCTGGTCAGCAATAATGTACAATAAGCAATGTAT
>CM041647.1:36503172-36516354 GCA_023333625.1 Bothriochloa decipiens | reverse complement strand
TAAGCAATGTATTGTATTAGAAAATTAGATTGAATGATATATATCAATAATCAATAAAAAATAAATAATAGCAGTACCAATAAACACGATAGTCATCTAGAAGAATATCCATTGGTTCATGTAGATTGAATTGGATAAAGTTGTAACATGTAAACCTGCTAGCGATGTCAATCTCTTGATGACACGTAACGCTGTTTCCTATGAGATTATTTATGTTTTCAAACCCCAATCTTTTGATAAGCACAAAAACACCAAAAACCATACAAATAACTACTATCAAATCTAGCAGCCAAAAAGCAGTCATTCATCATATCTAATTTTGTGACGATGACATCGCTTAGCTTGAAATAAGCATAATTATGCTGATAACATGGCTTCAGGATTTGCAAGCAATGAGGATGAAAATTTCTCTTGAAGTGCATTTAAAAAAAGAAAGATACGTACGTATGTGTATCTATGCTGGGCCCAACTTCAAGGACACATCGTGCATTAGAGAGATGCAGATAAGATGATGGGAGCGAGCCATGTGGGTACGTCATGCAACATCGCTTTCTGTACCTGTATGGAAAATTCAGTACCACAAACAATGTCAGAAATTCAAAATTGCAGCTATTAAAGCAGGACTTATGGCGACAAGAATATCTTGACAAAACATTTTATTAGGCTATCGCTGAAGCAAACGACGATTATTTTGGATGTATTATAGATTTAGATTAGATAGGGATAACGCGACAGCATATAGTAAATGGTGGAGGGGTTCAGAGAGTCAAGACTGATGACCCGCCTCTGGTGAAGTTGACAAAACTCAAAATCATGCACCTACGTGTGAAGGATTCACCCACACGTACACGTAGTACACCATGCATGGGCCACGCCATAAGCAAACACAGGGAGCAATTGCATCGCATGTTTGCGGCTAGACCGCCAGAGCCGTCGTGCCATCTCTGCCGTTTGCCGTCGCCGGAGGTGAAAATATTTTACCTTTAACCCCTCTATCCGATCCTTCGTGCTCCACTGCTCCTAATGCGCACCTTGGTTTGAGCAGCGCGTCGCCGGAGACTGCTGTGACGCCGTCTTGCCCCTGGAGTGCCGCCGCCGCCATCACCGCCGTCGACCACAGCTCGACTCAAGCTCTTCGAATCTCCATTAATGTGCGCATCAGCGCCGTGGTGAGCTCCTACATCCATCCCTGCCTTCAATTTCACTCCTCTCGCCGTCGGCACGAGCTTGCCAGCGCCGCCGCGCACGTAGCCGTCAAGGCTGGGAGCTGGGAGCAGTTTCATTTTGCTGTGAAATACGCTCGCCTGAATGCCCTGCATCTGCTCGTGACCTCGCCGTCGCCGAAAAACGCTCCGGTGAGCTCTCCCACCGGGCCGCCGCTCCGTCGCGCCGCCATGGCCGTCGGCGTGGGTGCCGCCGCCGCTCCTACCTCAATCGACGTGCCGTGTCGAGATGAACCTGTAGGGACAAGTCCGGTCACCGGAGACCTCGCCGACGGTGAGCAATCGATGGTCAACCGCCGGCGGGCCGTCGGTCAGCGCGGGAGTACTGTGCCGATTTTCTTTTTCTATTTTCAGAAAATGATTTAAATGCTATTTTCTTTGAAAAATTATAGTAATTCATATGTAGCTCCAAAAATTCTGAAAATTTTTGTGAGTGTTCCTTATGATGTCATCTACCTAGAAAAAATATGAAATGCCAAATTTGAGTACTTTTTGCATATGTTAAAATTATCCCTTTTAATTGAAAAATGGACCTTCAATGATTTTTTAATAAATAAAATAATTGGCTTTTAATTCTGAAATTTGTTTTGCCATCTAATTAGGCTAAGAGCTTTCTAAAATAAAATTTTGGGCTTAATTTGATAGCTTAAATTTTATGCCTTTATTTAATGCTTCTAAATAATTAATTAGTCCCTTTAGTTAAGCTTAATCATTATAGGGTTTGTTTGACTTTGGAATTGACTGATGACCTTAGGTCATTAACTCTAATGACCTTTGGCACTTCAATTAATTGTTTGCGTTCATCTTTATTATGTCATTAGGGCTTAATCAACGTTATTTTATGTGTTTAATTAATTTCTAAAATGGTGTAGTTAACCCTAATAAGTTTTATAAGCGAAGTTTTGTTAGCTTGCAACTTTATCGTGAAGAAAAGTTGTACTCAAGCCTTTAATCTGATTATGCATCCATCGAGCATCATATTTACTATTCCCTCATGTTAAAGCATATTAATTATCGAATAGTTTCCGTTAACAGAGAATTAACGTTATCGCCCAGATCCGAAGGACGAGCAGATTCAAGAATTGGGAGTTGATCCAGAGTTTGAGAACTTCTACCCCGAACATCAAGGCAAGCCCCGGATGCATTCAAACCCTATTCTATTTATAAAAGTTTTACCGCTTCAGCTATGATATGTGCATTAAGTAATAGGAGTTGAGTGAAAACCCACCCAATTGCATTACCTGTCTTATTTCCTTATTCCTTGTTACCTGCTCTGGAAGATAAGTAGTAATGCTTAGCCCTGCTTATTTATTTAACTGTTCAAAGTTAAAAGAATGAAAAATATGAGATTGGTTTTCTTGTTGGAATCTTGATATTAGTAATAAATCGAGTCCGGACGGCGAACTTGCACTGGGAATGGAGTCCCTTTGTAGTGTTTCCGTCTGTTGATGCCCTAGGTCCCGTCCGATGGTGATCTGTCGATATCGAGAAATTAGAAAATCCACATGCATGAAGTGATATACGGATGGTTGGAGCCGTGTATATCATGGAGTGACCTAGCGTGGGGTCAGAGATCCCATCTGTGTCATAGTATGTTTTACTGTGGGGTTTAAGTTCCCATGTATCTCGGTACGCTGGGCCGCAGAGCTCACGGGTGCCATGTGGTGATATACGGCTGCGGTTGTTATCCCGGTATATCGGTTCACCTGGGGTGCATCGGAGTTAAAGTCTCCGGTATTCCAGTGACCTAGGTCCCAGCTGGGTATGAAAATGGATTCAAATCACCGTTGCTTCTCGAAGAAGAAGACTTGATCACTGTTCATCATCGTAGTAACAACTTGAACAATGATTAAGGTTTATTAATGAAGTTGGTTGATAATTAGAGCTAGTCTAAGCAACCTTTTCTTTGTTAAGCTTTTCTGCAAAATTTCTTATCTCCTACAGACCTTACCTTGTTCTTCTAGCCTGCATTTCTTGAGTCTCCACCCTTCTCTTTCGTCGGGTCAGTCTTGTTGAGTACTTTTGTACTCAGGGTTTGTTGAACCCTTGTTGCAGGTGAGCCTCATGGGCAGGAGTGTTTTGCATGCTGCTGCATGACAGTCGTCAAGGAAAGCGACGACGAGTAAGGTGTTTAGCTCTTGGGCAGAGCTTTTGTTTAGTATTGTAATCTACTGCTGCTCCACTACTATTATGGTTTGCATAATCTAAACTTATTGTTGTAAATATTTGAAACTCAGAGGTTTGTAAACTTATGTTAATATAAGTCTTCCGCTATTTTACTCCGTGGTATTTTATTTATATCAAACTGTTGTAATACTGCAATATCTCTCTACAACGATTGATCCTGCTCGAAAAATCGTGGATTATTCGGGATTTACCCGACAGACTTTTTAAGTCGTATGGAACACAGTCATGGTTATTTGGAGTCTGTCTAGACAATAATCATGTGTGTGGGCCACATGATTTAGGAGGTTCTGCCACAGGAGTTCGGAGGCACTTGAGGGCTTTGTTTTTATTTGATTTGATCATGATGGAAGTCTAAATGGAGATCATTTGCATATATATGTCTGAGTGTACACCACTTATATATTGATGGTTCTCCCATGCCGCGTAATAGTTGACGGTGGCGTGGATGTGGATCAAAAGTGAGAGTGGATTCACGACGGCTATGTAGGAACGTGGCAGGAGGGTTCCGGCAAGTTGCTGGTCTACTGGACGACGTGGGTGCCGACAAGTTGGGAATAGAGTCGAGGGCCAGGAGAAACGCAATGAAACACTAAAATCGATAGGTGAAGAGAGAATCCATGCACTAGCAAAATACTGAAATCCACAGATGGAGATTGGATACTGATGCATGACGGAGCAAGGAAAACTGGAACAACGCGGAATGCCCGAAACCACAGGTGCCTCGGTTCGGTCTTAGCCGTCTCGACGTCATTGACGTTTACAGGGCCAGATTTTTTTTCTTAACACTGCTTTACTTTGAGAAACCGACAGGCCATAACCGACACTACATCTTTTGTACTTCATACGTCTTTGCATTATTTTACGAAATTGAGATGTGCACAGGCCATAACCGACACTACATCTTTTGTACTTCATACATCTTTGCATTATTTTACGAAATTGAGATGTGCGCGAAGGCAGTGGGAGCTTTCCATTACAGTTTCGTCATCTGTTGCCATGCACTTCTTATGGAAACCTGCAACATTAAGAGTGAACTAAGTCAACATCTGCTAAAGTATTAGCTTTTAGCAATGACTCATAGTATAATTAGATTAGATGCACAAGACACTCTCACATGTTTTTGGAATGCATGTATCTATATCTTAATCAAGAGCTAGCTTTTATCTCTCTTCTAATAATTAAAATATGAAAACAATCCTTAGAGCTAGCATGTTTATGAGGATCTATTGTTGGTTCCTAGGCACCCTGAAGCTTAACAACGAGTCCTCTATGGAGCTTTTGTGATTAAAGATGGGCAACGGGCCGGCCCGGCACGGTGATGGATCGGCACGGCCCGATAGCTTATGGGCCGAAAAGGCACGCAGGCCCTGCAGGCCATGCCTACCAGGCACGCTGAAAGTCCTCGGTTTGGTTTTGGATAATTGATGAAACCTAAGGACTAATCTTGTTTCTAAGTGGATGATTTAGAGAAAGGTAGTCCATGCCAAGTGAAGCTCAGTGTTGAGGCATGACATGAAGTTATATAATCTAAGCATGGTGAAAATCAAGATGGGCTTGACTCGATGGACCGGTTGAAAGTGTGAAGGGCAAGTTGAGGCTTCGAAGCGAAGAACCGTGCGACGGTGAAGCTTGGGCAAGACTTGGCGCCGATGGACCAACCAACGGTGAAGAGCAAGTAATATCAAGATCGATGGACCAAGACGGTTGCATGATGACATAGAGTGTAACGTGTCATGTAAAGGCTTGGTGGTTGGAGGATCGATAAAATGGGCTCAAGGCAAAGGTATAATCTATAGGGCCACTTTTGGTTTGCACTCAAGACACCATAGAGGGTGTGAATGATTTAGGTTTGATAACCGTACTATTAAGAGGAGAATATTATGATTACGTTACTCATCTAGTGCCACTAAATTGAATTTCATTTTACATATGCATTGGGGTTTAGTGGCTTGTTGAGATGGTTGAGATATTCCCTTGAGAAGTTTTGAAGAACTCTTGTGCTGAAAAAGAGAAGGTGGTGGTTCTTGGTTTGGAAAAATGCTTTGATCCCTAATGATTGGGATAAAGAGGATATGGTGGTCGTGTAGTCCTTTGAACAAGCTTTCCATAGAGTCCAAGATCATCAAAAACGGAGTTCGGGGCTAAGAGATATGCCCGTTTTAGTGCGGGGTGGTGCTGGACCAGCGGAAGTTCCGGTGGGCCTGGACTGGAAGTTTCGGTCAGCCCAGCCCGAGCAACCGCGTGCCCTGATTTACTTCCAATTCATGACCGGAAGTTCCGATGTAAGTTTCGGTGGTCACCGAAAGTTCTGATAAAGGACCGGAAGTTCTGGTAGTTGACATTTCGCGAGCGACCGCATGCGTTCTTTTGGTTCCGGTCTCCGATCGAAAGTTCTGGTGGGTCACTAGAAGTTCTGATACTCTGACCGGAAGTTTCGATCAGCCCAGTTTATAGCACAACGGTCGGATCTCGGACAGACCGAAAGTTCCGGTGGTAGTTTCGGTGGATGACCGGAAGTTTCGGTCAAGTGACCGAAAGTTTTGGTAGGCCAGATCTGGGTTGACTTCGTGCACAACGGATAGATCTGCGTGTTCAACGGCTAGATCTGGACTGACCGGAAGTTTCGATGGGGTTAACCGGAACTTCCGATAGTTCATCTGAACGTCGGGTATATAACCCGTCTCACCCCCATTTCTCAGATTGCAACTTCATTTTTCAATAAAATAGCTGAGCGGCTGCCTCCTCTCTCTCTTGTTCTTTCCCATTACAAACTCTAGAACAAGAAGCTCTCAATCCTCCCTCTCTCACTGCTTTGATTTGAGTCCCAATCAAGTGATAGAGCAAGCTCTAGTGATCGATTTGAGATCTCCAAGAGGATCCCCTCCCTCTCTTGTCCATTCCATGGTTGGTTTCATTTGGTGAGAGGTTTGGGAAACCCTAGGTGCATGCATTTGTGATTCATATTTGTGGCACTAGGAGTGTGATTGCAATTGTGATATTCTTATTACTCTTGGTGATTGTAGTAACCTAGACGGTTGGTATTGGATTGATTGGTGAGGGGATTTGGTGATTGTGTCTGCCCCTAATCAAAGTGATATTTGTGAGGGGTTCTTGTGGTTCCTCGACGGAGTGCCAAATTCCAACTCTAGTGGATTGCTTGTGTCATTGAGTTACCGCACTTGAGAGTGGTGTCTTGTGGTTCCCTTGTGAGGGAGTGCCTTGCGAGGCAAGTGGCTTGCGAGTCACACCTAAGAACCATCTAGGTGCTGGTCGACACAATGGAGACTAACTTGCCGGCAAGCAAGTGAACCTCGGGAGAAAAATAATTGTGTCATCTCTTGTCTCCCAGTGATTGGTTCTTCATTGATATATTATTGTCATTGTGATTGATTGAATATCATCTTGGTGTTTGGCAACAACTCCACTCCACCGTCAGTATTAAAATTGACATCCTACCTCTTGTATTTACTTTGTTATATATATATATTCATATTGTGTAGCTTGTGTAGAATTGGTTATCTTGATAGCTCAATAGATTAGAAAGTAGTGACATAGCATTTGTGTGACATAGAAATCATAATATATATTTAGAATTATCATTAGAAGGCTTGCTCACAATCTAAGCTAGGCAAAACTGTGTTTACGCCATTTGTTATACTAATCAAGTTTTGTCTAGTGGTTTGTAGATTTTTAATAGGCTATTCACCACCCTCTAGCCATCTAGGACCTTACATGTGGTATCAGAGCAGTGGTCACCGTATTTACAAGGCTTAACATCCTTCAGTATTGAAAAGATGGCTCAAATTATGTTCAATCATGTGGGAAGAAAACCACCTTTCTTTGATGGTATTAGTTCTTTTGATCATTGGAAGAGAAAGATGAGTATGCACCTTGGCTCAATTCAAGAGAGAGTGTTGGAGGTCACCGAGAATGATTATGCTATTATCAACCTTAACAATCTCACAGATCAAGATAGAGCAAATAGAACATGCAATAGAATGGCTCTCAACACAATATACAATGGCATTGACACTAAGATATTTGAGGGCATCAAGGACTTGGAAACTGCACATGAGGTTTGGACAAGGTTAAGTGAGACCTATGAGGGCACTAAGGTTGTGAAGAGTGCTAAGCTCTATGGCCTCAAGGGTGAGTTTGAGAACTTCAAGAAGAAGGATGATGAAACCATTTTGAAGATGTTTCATCATCTACAAGTGATTGTGAATGATCTCAAGAGCTTAGGGTACAAGACACAAGACCAAGATTTTTTGTGTCAAATTCTTGATGAGTTTGCCCCCAAGATTTAAGATGTTGATCATGATGCTACAAAGAAATGGGCTTGATACAATGAAGCCAAATGATTTGCTTGGAGAGGTTTTGACCTATGACAAATATGACAAGCAAGTTGATGAGAAGGAAAAGAAGGAGGAAGAAAAGAAGAAGCAAACCGTTGCGTTCAAGGCCACCTCCTCCAAGGGCAAAGCTCCTATCTTTGAAGAAGAAGAAAGCAATGGTGAAAAAGGAGAGTTTGAGATTGATGATGAAGCACTTGTTCTTGTTGTTAAGAAGATGGGTCATATGTTCATCAAGAGAAGAGGCTTCAAGAAGAGGTTTGACAACTCCATGAGAAATGAGCAACTTAGGAAGTGCTTCAATTGTGATAGCCCCGATCATCTTCAAAATGAGTGTCCCTTTGAGAAGAAGAACAACAACAACTTCAACAAGAGGAGCAAGTTTGAGAAGAAGAAGAGAGAGGGAAGGATGACTCTCAAGAAGGGCAAGGATGGTGCCTTTGTGGTCACATGGGAGAGTGATAATGAAGAGGAGGAAGAAGAATCTTCCAACAAGGCTTTTGCTTCCATTGCTATCAACAAGAAGCCTTCATTATTCTCTACATCACACTCATGCTTCATGGCAAAGGAGACTAAGGTACAATATGATAGTAGTGATGATGAAAGTGAAATGGAACATGCTCATGATAATGATGAACCTACTAAAGAACAACTATATGACTTGATGGAACAAACTAGAGATATTGCTATTGCCAAGGACAAAGAGTGTAAGAAGCTTTCTATGAAGGTAGCAATACTTGAGAAAGCTCTTAGTGAGCTTAAAACCACTCATGAGTGTCTAGTGGAAGACCATGAGAAACTTGGTGATGCTCATTCTAAGCTTGAAAAGGCTCACTCATTGCTTCTAGAGCAACAAGCAAAAGAGAAGGTTGTTATATCAAGTGATATAGGTGTAACTTGTGATATCATCAATGAATCCTTTTATCAACCTATCATCATGTCAAGTGCTAACCCTTCTTGTAGCTTTCGATCCATCACCACCAACTCTACCTCTACTAGTAGTGATGGTTTTACTTGTGATGCATCACTAATGGTTGAGAATGAGACACTCAAGAGAGAGGTCGGTGAGCTCACTCACGCCTTAGGCAAAGCCTATGGTGGTGAGATCCGCTTGCTAAAGTGCTTGGGTAGCCAAAGGTTTTCTCTCAACAAAGAGGGATTAGGCTACACCCCCAAGAAGGGCAAGCGGCCTTTGCAACTCCAAAGCTTAGCTTTGTGAAAAGCAATGGTCAGTTTTGCAATAGATGCAAGCAAGTTGGGCACTTAGAGCATAATTGTAATAAAATGAACAAGAACAAGAAAAATGTGAATGCTATATCTTATGATTCTTGTTATGTGCTTATCAAGGGTGAGAAGGGTGTGAAAGCTAAGTTTGTTGGTACACCCATTGTTGGCCCAAAGAAAAAGGCAATTTGGGTACCAAAAAGCTTAGTTACTAACCTACAAGGACCCAAACAAAAATGGGTACCTAAATCTCATTGATTTGTTTGTAGGTGAATTACAAGGCCAGAGGAAGGCATTGGATCATTGATAGTGGGTGCACTTAACACATGACCGGTACATGAAGAATGTTTGACTCTATCAATGATAATGTTAGTGGCATTGATTCTATCACATTTGGAAATAACAAGAAAGGCAAGGTTATTGGGAATGGTAAGATTGCAATATCAAATGACATGAGCATATCCAATGTGTTGCTAGTTCAAAGCTTAGATTTCAATCTTCTTTCAGTGGCACAAATTTGTGATTTAGGTTTTAAGTGCATATTTGGACCAAATGTTGTTGAGGTTATTAGCATGGATGGTTCCAATGTGATATTCAAAGGGTTTAGATTTGTGAACCTCTATTTTGTTGATTTCAATGCTAGCAAAACATCTATTTTAACTTGTTTGATATCCAAATCTAGCATGGGTTGGTTATGGCATAGAAGACTTGGTCATGTTGGCATGAAACAATTGAAGAAATTATTGAGTCATAATCTAGTCAACGGCTTGAAAGATGTTGAGTTTGAAAAAGATAGACTTTGTAGTGCTTGTCAAGCCGGAAAGCAAGTTGGAAGTGCACATCCTAAGAAGAGCACAATGAGCACATGCAAGGCATTTGAGTTATTGCACATGGATCTATTTGGACCAACAACATATTCTAGCATTGGTGGGAACAAATATGGATTTGTCATTGTTGATGATTTCACAAGATTCACATGGGTGTTCTTTCTTAGTTAAAAGAGTGAAGTGTTTGATACATTCAAGACCTTTGTCAAGAGAGTTCACAATGAGTTTGAAATCATGATCAAGAAGATAAGAAGTGACAATGGGAGTGAATTCAAGAATACAAGAACTGATAATCTTTGTGATGAGTTTGGCATTGGACATCAATTCTCGGCCAAATACACTCCACCCTCCAATGGTGTTGTTGAGAGAAAAAATAGGACATTGCTTGATATGGCTAGAACTATGCTTAATGAGTATAATGTGTCACAAGTTTTGGGATGAAGCAATCAACACGGCTTGCTACTCAATTAATAGGCTCTATTGTCATCCATTGCTTGAGAAGACCCCATATGAGCTACTTCATGGAAGAAAGCCCAATATCTCATTCTTTAGAGTGTTTGGTTGCAAATGCTATATCTTGAAGAAGGGCACTAGACTTGGGAAGTTTGACTCTAGATGTGATGAAGGGTTTCTACTCGGTTATTCAACTACAAGCAAAGCATATAGAGTATAGAACAATGCTAGTGGTCTAGTTGAAGAAGTCCATGATGTACAATTTAATGAAACAAATGGATCTCAAGATGAGGAAGACAACTTGGATGATGTTGGTGGACCTCGGTTGGTTGAAGCAATGAAGAACATGGATATTGGGGACATTAGAGCTAGGCAAGTGATTGATGTAGATGATAACAAAGATCAAGGGCTCACATCACCCATCAAGCAAACTAATGGTTCTCAAGTGTAAGATCATCATGCTAGTTCACCATTTCATGAAGACAAATCAAATGACCAACATAGATCAAGCAACCAAAATGAAATGCTCCAACCCACTCATATTGCAAGAGATCACCCACTTGATAAAATTATTGGTGATATTAGAAGTGGTGTGCAAACAAGATCTATGACAATGATATGTGAGCATGCATCATTTGTGTCAATGAAAGAACCTAAGAAAATTGATGAAGCATTGAAGGATGCCGATTGGATCATGGCAATGCAAGAAGAGCTCAATAACTTCAAAAGAAATGATGTTTGGGAATTGGTAGAAAGACCTCAAGATCATAATGTCATTGGAACCAAATGGGTATTCAAAAATAAGCAAGATCAAGATGGCATAGTGGTGAGAAACAAAGCAAGACTAGTTGTACAAGGTTACACTCAAATAGAGGGTCTTGACTTTGAAGAAATATACGCACCAGTGGCAAGATTAGAGGCAATTAGAATTCTATTAGCCTATGCGTGTGCCCATGATATCAAGCTCTATCAAATGGATGTCAAGAGTGCATTTCTCAATGGGATCATCAAAAACCACATCAAAATTCATAGAATTTGGTTTTATTTTCAACAGAATTTGGTTTTAACACAACTACAAAAACAAGCCAACAGAAACTTAGTTGCATTGCATCCCTGAAATCCATAATCACAAGACATAAACTTAGATAACAAAATCTTATATATTGAAATGAGCTGTTTGTGCAATGCTGCCTCATTAAAAACCTTACTAGGTAAAACTCATCCTTGTGAGAAACCCTAGTAAGGAAAAGAGTACAACCAGCTCTAAATGTTCTCAAATCTCAAGTACTTAAGTCATTACAGACCATTGTTCAAATCATCTACTCCCTATTACAACAAGTGAGTGAGTGACTCCAGACTCAACTCACACAAAAGCACATCACCAGCTGCAGCCACCATCAAGGTTCAAGTTGTTGAAATGAAGGCAGCAACAACCACCAGTTAGGATTGATGCAGCTCAGCCACAGCCACCACCTACAGCTGCACCAGTTTCTCCTCCTGTAGAACAAAAGAAAGATCATCAACATACGACCATAAGTATAAAATGAATTAAAGGCAGCAGCTGCAAAGTCTAGGGCTCTATGCTCTCCTTCATCAACACTAATGTAGTCCTCCTTAGCATTACTAGACCAAATATCAGATGTCAAAGCAACACAAGAAACAGTAGACAATAAGCGCTTAAGTTTATCACAACGCTCATCAAAAATTTTACCGAGATCTCTAGTGGTGGTCCTTCTAGAGCTCTTAACAAACCTAGGATTGTGTGCACGTTGAATGTACTCCTCCCATGTATCAGTGTCACCTATGCCTATTGGAAGATCAAGCCTGCAAATCAATCTACATAGTTCAGACCGAGCAACAGTAGGATCATAGTTCCAATTATGCAAAGAACCATCAGGATTAAAAGCAAGCCTTGACTGAATCCTAGCATGGTTAGCTTGCTTAGCCTAGGATGATTTTTGGTGTCTAAGCAAATGACCAGTAACAGCAGAAGACTTAGCACTCAAAGTGGATCTACAAATTTTGCAGATAGCAGACTTGCACTTACCAAGAGTAGAAGAGGTTGGAGTTGGAGTGTCAACAGTAGGCTCAGTGCCAATGCTGTTGGTGTTGGAGATGGAGACGAGGGTGGGGGGCCTCGGCGGCCGTCCACCGGTACCGCTGCTGAAGCTGAGCAAGGCCTCGGTGTCCAGGGTCAGGTCATCGTCATCTTCCATGTCGTGGGGCAGCCCCGCCACGGCCAGCTTTGGACCAATCATGTTCCTGATTTCGTCATCAGTCATGGTGACGGGGCGCTCGGCCGCGGACGACCTTCCTCTAGCACCAGCACTGTTCCTCGACGGTGGAGTTGCGCCACGCAGTCGCTGATGCTCGGAACGCCAGAGCGCCTCATGGTCACAGTGCGAGCGAGTCAGGTGGAGGAGCGAGTGGACCTGCGGTGGCAGAGAGCCGGCGAGCGGCGAGTGGATCTGCGAGTGAGACGGAGGAGCGGCTGCGACGGCTGAGCAGGTGGGAGGAGTGAGGACTGAGGGTTAGGGTTTGGGATGGGGGCATGAGGGGGCGTCGCCGCGTCGGTCGGCGCCCGTTATATACGACGCGTCGACGCGGCGGTGGGAGGAGCTGGGCTGGGCCAAAAACTGAAGTCGGCCTGCTAGGGATGCTGGATTCCAACGGGCCGTTTACGGGCCTCCCCTTTTTTGGCGGGCCGTGCCGTGCCCGCCCGCGGGCTCGAGCGGCGGCCCAAGCACGGCCTGCTCTGCGTGCCGGGCCGGCCCTGGCCCTTTGGCCAGCGGACCGTGCCGTGCTTGGGCTGGGCCATTTTTACGGGCCACGTGCCGGGCCAGCGGGCCCGGGCTGCATGCCCATTTTATTTGTGATCATGCACGCCACTCTGGACTCTGGCATGGAGGACTCGTC